>CABPRJ010000485.1:552221-583092 GCA_902439185.1 Cinara cedri | reverse complement strand
TTTTTTTTTTTTTTTTTTTTTTTTTTTTTTTTTTTATCTATATAAATACGTCGATTTTTTTATTTATCCGTCCCTACCCTCGGCCGTTCCGCGACGATCCGCTTCTCGATCGAACGCAATACAACGCGTACATAATAAAATACGGCTGGATAGCGCGCGAGTAAATAATATGAAAAAAAAAAAATAATAATAATAGCCGAGGAATACTAATAGCTGGTGCCTATAGATATACCGCGTATACATTAATACGTGTATAAAATTATAGGTGAACCTATAACAGTATTCGATTTTTATTTATTGATTTTTCGCTGTTGTCCCTCTCTCGGAGTATCCTCGGAGCAGAGGAGAGACGCGACGCGCGATGGTATCTGGTCGCGATTTTACATAAATTATACGCGCGTACGGGTATGCGTTATTTTTTTTTTTTTTTTTTCTATCGCTCCGGTAATATTTTATTACATTATTATAGTAAATAGATATGCGGACAAGCGTGTCGCGTCCGCAAATATTCACGGTTATTATTGTTAATTTTTTTTTTTTATTTCGACCCGAACAGGCGTTTTGCGCTCGAAAAAACCATTTTCGTTATGTTTTTCGTTTCGGTATTAATCGGTTCGTCGCCGCGGTGCCTGCATACGATAATATTATACGCGTGTGCGTCGCGATCGTCCGACGATAAAATCAAATCGTCGATTAACTGCCGCCGCCGAGAAAAACGCGTTTCGATATTATATTATATACTACGGTTTGTTGGGCATTTTTTTTATTCCCCCCTCTCCCCCCCCCATTCACCGCCCGTTTTCGTGGGGCCGTGAGATCCGTTTCGTAATAGTATGTTTGGGTGTCTTTTACAATAACTGTGAGATTTTTCGTGTTTTCGAATAAATTATCGGACGCGATTAAAGAATCACACACGCGTTTCGGATCCGCGTATAATATACGAATCCGAAACATTAGGCTTCGGACGACTACCGATGACCGTCCGATAGACGATCGGTTTGAATGCTGACGCGTTTTGAAACGAAATTTTTACAATCGCCGCCGCTCGTTTTTAGATTCCGAGCGCAGTGGTGATAAATAATAATATATTGGTTTTACAACGGTGCGTGGTTTTTTTTTTTTTCCTTTTCGGAAGGAACGCGTTTACGGTTAGTAAATACGCTCAGATTTTTTATCATGTCGTGCCATAAAATATGCGAATTTTTCGGCCGACAGAACTTCATTTGAATGGTTTTTCTAAATGTCCAACAACTTGCCTTGGTTCGTTTTTTTCGTCGTTTAATTTTTTTTGTTGATTCCCGGGCTATCTCGGCAACAGGAGAAAAAAACCGCATCATACTACTCCGCGCGGAATTGGTTTTTCGTTCGCATTGATTTATCGTTCCATACGGTGTACCAACTGGTATAAACTTAATTATCACGTGTGCATCCTACCTGTTCGACTACCCATTTACACCGACGAGCATCATCAACTTTGAATAGGTTCATATCAAGGGAATCATCAAGTAGGATTATGAAGCAGCTTTGTTACCTAATCAGATGGGTGGAGCGCTTGCGTGTCACGTTATCGTTAGATTGTATTGATACAGAAGTTTACGGAAACGTGTACAGAAGTTTGGCCGCATGAAGTTTGTTTCTAATTTTACTGGAATCGCTTCATATAGAGGAAAAACTTTACGCCACAATCAGTGTATGCGAATAGAACACAATTAAAACGTGTAAAATGTTCTCATTCGATTGTAACATAATGTTTAGGGCGCAAATATGATTGAATTAACAACTGTAAGTTCGAAAATTCGTGCACGCGAAACGCGCGTTTTAGACAGAGAGTATAAAATTAACACGAAAACGAAACAACTCTCGGATTTTATTTTTCCCGTCTCCCGGCGAGTCATCGAACGGATCATTTCTCGCGTGCAGGCCTTCCGTCGTTCCGGGTCTTGCAATATTACACAACATTATACTTACTAGCGCGGTGTTTTCAAACATCCGTACGGTCCGTTCCAACGGTTCTCCGTGTACAAAATAAATCGGTACACCACGGTACTTCGCGATGAAAACAAAAAAAAAAAAAATCCCTATTTGTTTCTCCGTTACTGCACGCGCAACAGCTCCCGGTCATCGTTGTCGCGAGCCCGGGACGGCATTCCGCCCGCAGAGTCTCGTCCGGAATCCGCTCAACTGACATCGTTTCGCGACGCTAAAATTCTCCGGTCCGCGTGAGGCTCCGCCGGCGCAGTGCGGCCGGATTCCATCGCGCGTCCATCGTCCGCGGTGCGCGCCAGCGCCGGTCGCGATTACGGCCGAAGATTTATAACCGATTTTCGCCGGCCAAACGTACGCACGGGGTGGGGGGAGGGGAGAGGTGGCAGGGCAGCGTACTCGGGTTGTCTATAAATTGCTTTTAAAAGTGCCTGCGAATTCCCAGCGCGTAATATTATTATATATTTCCTGAACGCAGACTGTTATAATAATAATGATATATCACACTATACCGACTTTTAAGAAAATATTTCGCACAACTCGTGCCGGTACGCGACATTCTCCAAACTTCTTGCAGCCTGTAAGCGTAGAATATCGTATGATTTCGGGAAATTTAAACACGTTTCAAAACCGTATAATAGCTATGCGAACAGTAACCTATTTACAGGGGGGAGGGATTGATGCTTGGAGTTTCAACCTCTCCTCCGCCCCCAAAGGCCTTTTTTTCCCCGGGTCTGCATTATGGCGTGAATATCGTATGCTATTTTATTGTTTCAGAAGCAATATATATAGAAATAATAACGGAGTCAATACTTCGTGGAGTAGCTCGTCCGCATTCAAAAAAAAAAAAAAAATTAAACATCGAGAGGACAGAACAAAATCCAAAACGTAGTAAAAAATCATGGAAACGTTCCAATAATATAGTTTTTAAGAGGAATTGCTTACAATATGACACTATAATTTTATTTTATTTCATGTTCATAGATTTTATATTTATTTATAATTTATATTATCCAATAATATTTATTTTATTTTTATTTGTCGACGTATTTACTTGTCGACATTTTAATTTTATTTATCAATATATTTATCTGTGGATATTTCATACATATTGATATAATGCCCCGTTGACATTTTGTACTTGTCGATGTTTTGATTGTCGACGTTTCAACCGGCTCCCGTACTATACACCTCGAGTTGCCCATGAAATTATAGTAAGGAAGACGATGAGATTTACGGATTCTGCAAGTTACGTTTAGATAAGTACGTATTTCATACATTTTTCCTCTCCAAAATTAACAAAGTGTGATGAATCCTCATATAGAAATTAAAATACTGAAACCTACTTCCGAGAGTTATTGGTTTAGGTCCCAAATTCTCAAATCTCTACGATCTATTTCAGATATTCTCTACAGCCGATGTATGATAGTCATTTGTGGTCTTGTTTTTGAAATCACTCTCAAACAACGATAGTATTTCGAGTGAAAAATCCGCATAATTTAAGATTTACGGTGTGAATAAGTCCGCATTAACGAATAAACGAGAATATTATGATGGCACTTGCTCAGAACTCTTTAAATTTGACAGTGGTGATTTCCCTATCGTGCGAATGTTTTGAAACGTTTTTACCGGACCGGCAAAATGTAACTCGGCGGCACATTCAGAATCTATAAGATATACCGACGACGTTAAAACCTAACCGGCCAGAAATAAGTATATTATTATGCTAATTCCCGTTCTTTAAATAGATACTTCTAAGGTTTTTACTCTTTCAACACACGCATTAAAATGTACGATTTCCATTTCCGGCTGCAGTAACAATAATAATATAGTGTTATCATTATTATTATTATTGTTTCGAAAGACAATAATGATGATAAAAATACGAGTATTATAAACAACAATCGCGACAACTCCGCGCTATTTCACAACGTAACAATATTTTATTCTGCTGCTACTCGAGTTGCAGTTTGAATACCCCGGCCGCCGATGAATCTCGCATCATTCTCGCGTTATTATAACGGATTTCCTCATATATAATATAATAATCTCGTAATTATCGTATAGGTATTACGCTGCAGTGGCCGTTCTGCATTATTATAGTCGGCTCAGCCTTCGCATAGCAATAAAAATAACGTCGCATTTATTACGATTATAATCTGAGCGGTATTGTCAGTAATAAAATTGTCATCTCGCCTAATCGCGAGAAAATTGTCGCTGGCATTGGATCTGTCCGTCGGTCCGCAACGCGCATTAAACGACCGTTTATCAATCATCGTGAAGCAGAGCACAGTTGCACAGTAAAACTCGTTACGGGGTGAGGTACCACGTACGAGCGCGGTGACTAACGATGACATTAGGTTATAGGCGTATTATGTCCATGAAGGCGAACATTTCGGAAACAAAAATGTTTGATTTGAATTATTTTTCACGGATATTATATTATTATCGAATCCTCTTGGTCAATCTTAATACGCATAATTTTAAACGATATTTTCAAAATCTAATATCACTGTTAAAACCAACAAAACTGTACGCCAATGGTTAAATAATAAGCCACCAAACAGATCAAAAAAAAAAGTTTTTGAAAAACCCATCATTGAGAACTGTAAATAAGATGAAATAAATCGCCGTACGCAACAAAATGTATCGGAGAGAAGAGACTGCGATCGTTTAGAAATGCAATGCTCAAAAGTATATGAAAGACGGAATCACAGAAATGTATATAATAGTGACAAACGGGTAAAAGGTCGAAGGGGAAACCCGGAAAGTGTGCAAGAAATTGAAAAAGACCGACCCGGAGAAAATGGAGTGTATGAGAAAAATGTATTATTAGAGGTATAGACAGAATATGCAAAGAAGTTGGATGTTGATGGTTCTTAAAGAATCATTAAACTTTGAGTAAAATGGAAAAAAAAAACCTATTTAAATAATCCTCGGCTCGCGGTGATCAAATGGGTAAAATCATCGCCCTGTATTATTAATATATTTACACGTTTGCGGTCCACGGTTCGGGCGTCCTCATTTCGGGTGAAGTAGGGTAAAAGTCGGAGACCGTCACGGTAACCGTTATTTAGGGATTAAAACTCCGAGGAATATTAAAATATTATTCATCAAAAATACGGATTTTTTTTTTTTTATATACATAATTCGCTTATCTCCTTATGTCCTTGTGCTTAATAATAATAACACGCATTCAGCACTCACTGTCTCCGTAACCGTTAAGTTTTTTAACGGGGGATTTCTTCTACGGTAATATTATCATTATTATTATTATTATCCGCTATAAACTGCAAGACAATCGCGACTGTGACACTCGCGGACTTAATGATTACGCACGCCACAAGTTCGTGATGATAATATTATGCGAGCCGTCGAGGTACGCGCGAATTCGTTATCGCGGAATGTATTATATTTCCATTTAAATATCTTTTTCAATCCGTCTCCCTACACGATACGGTCGCGCAATACTATCCGCAGCGAGTAAGCCACTGCATTTTCGGTATTTTTTTCGCGAAGGGAGGAGGGGACCAGAGAAATCCTATTGTGTATTTCAAGTGTGCTATAAATTCCTGTTTTTAGATAATATTTTATTGGAATTATATCGGTGCCTGGGGTGGGGCTAAGTGGTCCGTAAACTCGCCACTGAATCCGGTTACTGCAGTGTTGTGTATAGAAACGTATTGAAATATCTAGATTCTAGATAAAAAAAAAAAAAAAAAAAAAAAGATAATTTTATTATTTACTTAGACATCATAAAACTAAATGTTAAGAGTAGCAAAAGTGTACGGTTTTTATTTTTTGGTACACTATACCGAAATAAATTTCAAAAAAGTCGTGCGTTTGATGTAACGTGAAAATTAATTTAATGATACAAATATTTTACCTAATACATCTAAGTTCTAATAAATGTTCAAATTACGGTTTAAAAAGATTTATCTATATAGTTCAATAATTATTTATCACAGATAACTAATTTCCAGATTATCTAAATAATATATAGAAGATAAAAAAAAGGTGTATATCTAAATAATAATAATACGACTGTCGTATAAGCAGTGGCGTGGCCAATGAGGGTGTGGGGTGTTTATGCGTGTTCATTATTTTACGATTTGTAGGTTAACTGCGTTTCCAATTATTTATACCACTCCTGAAAGATCGTTTTCTATAACGGACCGTATGAAATCGTATTGGACCAGGTATCGTAAATGGGTTAGCCACGACTAATCATCGGCGGATACCGGTAAACGAAAATCATCGCTGGAATTATATTTTTACCGACTTCCGATGTTCTTCAATATACACTATATTAATTTTGCATTTCTCGTTTCATTGTTCAATTTGTTTTATCGATTTGCATATTTCATAGCGCTGAATACGATAAAAATACTTTTCTTAAATTTTGTTTGGTGATTAGGGGGGGGGGGAGAAGCTGGGTCGAATGCCTCTAACTAACGCGGTCCGAGCAAAAACGTATTTTTAGCCTCTCTCTCCCCCCCCGCCGCGGTCAAATCGAAATTCCCGGCTACGCGCCACGTGTTGCGAACGGGCGGCAATCGTTTCGTTCATTCGTCGTTGCCGATCAATTATTCCAATTCGATCGATCACCGAGAAGCCGACAAACTCGAACGGTCGTGTCACATTACGGTCCCCCCAAGACGCGCGCCGTAATAACATCACGTGTTTTCGGTGCGATATGAAAACCGGTCATCGGGACGTGCGGGGCAAGTGGCGATTTCGCGGCAAGTACGAGGTATGGAAACGGTACGGTTATTTTCATTGTTCGCACACGCGTTTGCCCGTTTGCCCACGCGTTTCCGGTAGGCACCCGTACACTATAATAATAATAATAATAATAATGTAATACAGCGGTCGTACGATGCGGCGTCTTGGGAGAGAGCGCCCGGGTCCCCGATGAATGGAACGCGAACGTAATAAATTAATAATATATTATATGCTCTCGAACATACTTAACTATGCTGGTTTTTTTTTTTTTTAGTTTCGTTAATTCGCTTTCTTTACGTGTGCCAACAGAATCGAATCTCCGTCGATCCGTGTCCGTGGCGGACGGGTCGTATATTATTACGCAAACGGGATTCGAACGCGTTCGCGTCGACCGTTTCCAACGGAATAACCGTCATTTCGCATTTTAGCTACGTCCGAAAAGCTGACGTCATACGATAACTGCCCGTTTCAAACGAAATGTTTCCCGTCAGATTATTGTTTGAAAAAAAAAAATAATAATACAAATTACAAAAAGTTTATCGCGTATACGTCACTCGTTACGTATTCTGCAACGCATGAACGCACAATCGATTCCCAAACGTTCGTAGAAAAAAAAAATACTTTTCCGAATTTAAAAATTGACTCGTGTATTGTACAAATATTTATGCCGTGAAAATGCCGACAGACGCCGATATAAAACCTTTGATTCGGCATAATTTTTACGCACGGTGGTGGTTTTATTATCTGTGTCATGACGTTTGTAACGATTGACGATTTCACACTATCATCATTAGGTAGGTTTACGGTTTTCACTGCGATTTGACAAACCAATCGCAAAGTGCACGTCTTGCGTATCGTTTCCAAACTGATTCCACGGTCAATACTTACTGAACGCCCTCTCTGTACGGGGCGTCTCACGAAATAGGATCGTTTCGATTCTCCCGGAACCCGCGTTGACTTGTCGCGCCCGCCGTCCGCGGCGCAGCAACGGCCAATCGCCGTAGCGGTTTTTTTAAATAACGGCCGCGGGAAAACCTGTACGCGGTGTCGCGCGTTTTACGCGGCGGCCGCGAAACGGAACGGAAAAACGCGTGCGCGCTGCCGTTGCGCGAACGCGACGCTTCGCCCGACAGGGCCGCGCTTTCGGTAACGCGGCCGCGGCGGTCCGTTGCTGTGGGTTTTTGACCGTTCGCGGGTTTCGCGGCGAAACGGCCGCGCGCGTACGATAAAAACGTTTGACGACGACAACAATAATAACAATAAATTACGTTCCCGCGGTTATTGTTAATATTATTGTTGTTGTAATCGTAAACGGTTTTTTTTTTTTTTTTTTTTTTAACTTTTTCTTTAGGACAGTTCGGTACCAACTGCAGTGCGTAATAACGACGCGTTATAGTACTGCATTGTAATATCACGATGGGTACCGTATCGAATTTTATATTCAAATCCCTATGTACGTTACACACACGGGTTTCGGTCTATTAAATATGAATATTTAATTAAAATTACCGGCCGTGCGCGCTTGTTATGATACCAGCGGTTTTTTCTTGATGTTATTTGTGATTTTCAACAAATATTAATATTAGCCGTATATCAAAAAAAAAAAAAAAAATCTACAGCGTTTTTACGAGCGCATAACATTCCGGACGTCGCGCGCGCCAGTTTTTTTTTTTTTTTTTTTTTTTTTTTAGGCGTTTTATTATACTATAATACGATTTATTTCGTTCTTCTCCGTGCAGTCGGGTTATTATATGATAATAATAATATTGTGTTGACGATATCGCTTTGCGGACAAAAAAAACCGCGTCCGCGTTTCCGCGTATTAGTATAACACAAATATAATATATTATTATTACGACAACAACAATAATAATAGTAATAATAATCGGTACTCGCCTATGCGCGACGAAACGGTATAAAAAAAATTAAAAAAAAAAAAAAAAAAAAAACGTAAAAAAAAAAAAAAAAACAAACGTGATAAAAAGAAAAAAAAAGAAACGTGCATACGGTCGGATAATACGGAAAAATCGTAAAATTTTATTGTAATTTATTTCCGTCGTCCGTCGTTATACGCGTTTGTAATGCGCACTGCGACCGTCCGATATTATTGGTCGTATCGTGGCCGTTAAACGCGATGCTTCGGCCGTAATATTATTGCAGTCGCCGTACGGTTCGTGACCGACTTTGTATGGGATAGGGACACGGGTACGCCGCGCGCTACTATTACCCGCGGTTACCGCGGTTACCGCGCGTTATAATTGCGCGCCGGACGTACGAATTATTGTCACGGCCGGGGCACCGGTCTACGCAATAATAACGTGTGGCGTGCCTACAACTACGTCGGGATCGCGATCGGGCTGCAGACATTTTGGATGAATCGTGTGGCGAAAAAGCGAAAAAAAGAGCTATTGTCGAACAGTATTGCAACGTGTTCCGATTTTTTCCGGCGGTGTCTATCGTGAAAAATGCGAAACCTCCGTCCGGCGGTAGTCCCGACCGAATTTATTTTCCGCGATTCCCGTCGTGTTCTTTTGAAAGTTCATAAAAACAACAGTATACGAACGAAGACGCGCTTCGGTGTTTGATTCTGAGCGCAGCGAAAAACGTCGGCATTGGTTTTCCTATGTGCGCTAATTTGGTATGTCTGTCAATAACTTTTTTTTTTATCAGAATTATTGGTTCGATTTTCAAGTTTGGAATGTTTTCTGAAAAAAATAATGATTTAGTTAATTTTCTTTGTCGTCTTAATTGTCGGAAAACACTGGTGAAGTACTTAGGAAAAACGGGAAAATTTAGGATAATAACGGTTATATTGTTCTCAATTTCTTTTTTTTGTATTTTGTGTAAGCGGTAGTAGTGTTTTTTAATGGTGACCAAGTAACAGAAATTTTACATCTTGGAACGATTGGTTTTTTTAATTATGCAAAAACAAAAGTTTTCAAAAATAAAAAAATTATATTAATAATAATAAAAAAAAATTGCGTAAAGAGGTAATTTTTAAAGTATACGATTTTAGTAGTTCTCAATCAATTTCCATAAAGTATCATAAAATCTTTTTACACACTATATTCTTTGTAGACTAATTGAAAAATAATTAAAAGAGATGCAAGATAACAAACGGTAAATGGTATTTTCTTTAGTTTTCAAACAAAAATAATATTAATATTTCTCTATGTTACCAAACAGTTTCGACATTAATACATTCCTTATATTATTATACATTTTACTTACATAACTACGCAAGAAGGGTTTTTGAGTGAAGTGACCAGAGAGCAGAGCCTCCAGCTAAACATATCATAATTATAACATAAACAATTTCGCCAACACTAGTTCGCTAAAATGAATAGCTTGAATTGAACGTTTCTCATAGCTGGATTATGATATTGACAGTGCAAACAGAATAATATATTGTATATGAACCACTCTATTATTTCCGTATACGATTTATTTTATATTATATGATTTATACCGCGTACAAAATTATGTTCAAAAAATATTATATACACACAAGATTTATTTCTGTTTGTCCAATCGAAATGCCCGTGTATGATTAACTTTATTGTTAATATCGCCAAACATGCGACTGTTCCCGCACACACTGCAATAAATTAGATGTTACATGTTATATTTCTCTGTAAAATTATTCACTATTTTAAATTAAAAGCCGGCAGTATTAATTTGACGATGTCGACGGTCATATTACAATATTACGTTCAACAAGCCTAGCCTTATAACGTCTCGCCGAAATTCAACGACATCGAACGCTGTCAAATATCTGCGACATAATAAGAACGGTCGACGAACATAGACTTCGAAAACCAAGTTACGGACGTCGGACATTGCGAAGTTTTCACAAAAGNAATGTGTTGGACTGCAACTGTTCGTTGACTAAATTGAATGTTATTGCTTATCATAACTATTACAAATATGAATTTGGGATATTTTGTTTTTTGTGCTCTTATTGCTCTATTGGTCCCATTCTCTACCGTACCGTTCAATGAAGACTTCGATGTAGCCAACGATGGCCAAGGACGTATTTACGGATTTGCCATATGTAAGGGTAGAGGTGGAGGAGGGCGTGGAGATGGACATGGATTAGGGTATGGAGGAGGGAGTACGGGAGGACCTTATGGGGGAAGTGGTTCAGAAAGAAGTCCAGGAGGTAGTGCATGAAGTTAGTTATGGGGAAGTCCAACGGACAATTCAAAAAAAGGGAAGGACAACTGGTGGTCTAAATAGGCTTTTCGACATCCGTTTGGAAAAAAGAAAAAATATAAAAAAAATTAGGTGGCACCCACAATCCAAGTAAATCTACAGGATAAATCTGCTAGATCCGCTACACGCTTTGGCATCTTCGACCCGCTCACGTGGTAACCAAACTTCATGTGGCCAAAAAGGTGTTAAAAAATAGGTTTAAGCATCTTAAGAAATTGAAATTATTTTTATACATGAATAGGGTTTTCGTACAGTTGTTTTACCTATTGTTTCCCTTGTAGTAATAATAAATCTTATAAGAAATGTCTCGCGCACGGTGTTGCGGTCGACACTGCCACTACAATAGTAACTATTTGTGTACCAAATAATAATTGTCTTATTTTGTATTATATTTAATAATTTTTTTTTTTAACTCAATTTACCGTTGTACTTTAAGTTATAATATGTGGACAATTCCAGCCAAAATAACATTCTCCTCCGTTGTATTTAATTGACTGTCATACTGGTGCAATGTATAAACTACTTAATTAGTGCATTAACACGTATACTATTTATTATTAAATTAAATTGTACCCATTATCATATTTTTATCAAAAAAATATGTCCACGAAATGTGTTATAAATATTAATATTTGACTACTATTTACCAGAGTTTTGTAGGCGTTTATATAAAAATAACTAAAAAATAAAACTAATTACAATGTAGTATCGTTGTAGTTGTATAATGTATTATTATATGATGTATGGCATGCGCAATCATGAAACGTACAGCCTTAGAATTATAATCAACCCGTGTTCATTTATACATTAAATTCAGGTCGCCTATTGACGACGACATTATTGTTTTAGTTAAATATCAAATAAATAAATACTATGCATCAATCTGCATCAGCCGTACTTTAATTGTCTAAATATTTTATGTTAAATTATATATTTATTTATGTAAACGTGATAAATTTTTATAATAAATTGCTATGTTGCATTACATACGGTACGGTTTGAATTAAACTTTTCATTCTTATATGGAAGTATAATAAATGAGTATTGTTCGTACTGCGCTTGTTCTTTCACGATTATTCGAGTAAGTAGTCGGCGTGAAGTTGGCTTGCCTTTTTCGGCGTGCCTTTCGATTATTTATGTGGTTGTATGGCTAACTTCACGACAATAAACCTTGTGTATTATTTGATGATGATCCGTTTGGTTAACGATTTTATGAACCCATATAAAACGGATTTAAATTATGAATCCATACTTAACGATATGTTATCTTGGACCTAGCTTATAATATAAAATGCTTTTTGCTTACTTTCATTAGTACTCAGAATTTTTCACTAGTAAATGGTGATAAAACTGCATGTAAATATTGTAATAAATTATATTTACCTACATGATTTTTTGAAGAAGAAACAAAATTTGAAAAATTATTATTCAATATCGTGTTGCATTGACAACGACGACGCTAGCTCAGGAAAAGTCGTTTCGGTGTCTCGGAGGGAAATAACTTCTGGTGATACTAGCGTAAGACCAGTGGCATATCTTGATATTGAATGAACTTATTTTATTTAACATGTCATTTTCCTTCAATAATATCATTCTGAATGGTAGGACTTCGTACTGGCCATTATATAATTTTCATTTGACATTTCAAAATGTAATGTTATGCTCACGTAAAATGTATGAAATCATTTGTATTTATTACTAACGTGTGACTTTGGATACGGCCGAGTACTCGGTATTTAGAAAAAGAAAAGTTGTTGACATAATAAATACAAGGGGCATTTGTCATTCGAGAGAGAAATAGTTAATTACATAATTCTACGATCATATTAACACATTCGTAATAATATGAGAATGAATGAGAATAATAATAAGAAGAATGAAATTCTTAAAACAACATTATTATTAAAAAAAAAAAAAGAGGGTTTTCATTGTAGTTTCGTGATTAACGGATCACCATTCATCGGCCCTGACGCGTAAATATCCTAAACGAAAATAACGGTATTTTTCTAGATGTTTCAAACTATTCACTCGCGCGAGAAATCTCTGTATGGTCACTCTGCCAAGAACCCTGTAACAAGTACAAATCACCAACTTCTTTCGAACTCACCTACTTTTAGCAGCTAATCACTCGTGTCTGGTTTTTTTTATACATTTATTTTATTCAATTTAACCTTTTGGCCATCCTAATTTAAAAACTGGCATTTTTTATTTGAACGCATACAGGTGTAAAGTATTAATTATTTAAATTAGATTATTACAATTGAATTGTTCCTGCCGTCCAATAACTCCAAGATCACGTGAGGATATCTACAGGTATACACCCTAACGTTCCGTGGACGGGTAAAACGATAATATATTTCTGATTTATGGATCTTGTCACCATTCTTCGATTCACGACTCCGATTCCCTCCAAACATCAGAACTCAGGAGGATAGTAGAAGGTAGTAATATAATTAGTAAGCTGAAGTTTTGATACCTATAGTTACAAATTATTTATTATTTTTTGTTACCGCAAATGAAGAGAGAATTTCATAACCAATACAGACCTATACCTATTTGGGTTACTACATAGAGCCAACCCATTTTTACATTTATATTTATTATTTCTCTCTTTTTTGTGTTACTACAAATATGAGATAAAAAATATAAAAGCGAATTATTGCGTTGTATTCGAAAAGATAACAAAGTACGGAAAATATCATAATTATACAATTTTTATTCAAATTTCATTTTAAAATGCTTATACAAAAATATAAAATCTACTCTCTATATTATATATACACAATTATTATTCGTAGGTATGATATATTTATACTATTGGATTTATATTTTCAAACAATTGTATACACACAGGAAACGTGTTATTTTGTTGAACTAAAATGCCCGTCGATGGTTAGCTTTTTTTTTAGAAAAGACAAATAACACGGTTGCCGCACATGTGGTAATAAATCAGAATGTGGCTTGTTATATTTTTCGATAAAACTATGCATAATTTTAATTTTAATGTAGTATTATTTTGGCGAAAAAACTCGACTAAAAAATCAGCCGAAGTGTTTAAAAAAGAAAACACGTCCGATGGTAAAAATTAATTGTTTAATAATCGGTAAAGGGAAACAATAGAAAGATGCGCAGAAGCAGGATTTAAAATTATACAACTATATACAAGATCCATTTTCTGATAAGATAGAAGAATTTACTAAAAACAATAAAATGGCAAGTAAAATATTGAGACAAGAAAAACGAATAACGGAAAAAGAATCTATCCAAAAAATAGGAGAGCATAGCTTCAACTAAATCTAGCTAGATTGATAAAAGACGGTGTCAAGCCTCAAACCCGTACGGTCAAGAACCACGATAGATACTCAATTACGAATTAAGAGGGTATCATCCAAAAGTTCCGAACGTATTTTGAAAAAAATTTAAACACCAACCACGGGGATACGGAAGAAAGTGAATTGTGAGCTGATACACAGCTCAGCCTCTCCTAGAGGAGCCAAACCGGGAAGAAGTGGAAAATATAATCAGAACATTGAAAAATAACAAAGCCCCCGGAGAGGGTCATATTAATTCCGAGGTAATAAAGATAGGTTACACAACTACTTGTAACCAAAATTCACAGACTACTCTAAAAGAAATAAGCAACATCGACCAAATACCTGAATATTGGAAAACAGCTATAATTTGTCCCATATTCAAGAAAGGCTAGCTATCCTATGAATACAAGAAATTACAGAGGAATATTTATTGAGCTATTAGACTTCTGTTAAAAAATCTTATCCCTAACACTATTACGAAGTATAGGTAAGTACTCCAGAGATACCTGTATATAATCGGAGACTATCAAAGTGGTTCTGTGAGAACTATCCAGTTCTGACCATATTTTCACAATCAGACAAGTAATGGAACAGTATTATCATTGTTATCATAAAGCTTTTTATGCATTTACGCAAATCAAATCTGGCCGTTGAGTCACGTTACTTTCGTAATAATAATATTAAACCTTAGAAAATATATATTAAACTCTAATTCCCATATCCACGGTCTTAAAACAGTTTAATGCATAGTATGCACGGATATAGAATGTATCTATTAGGGAGGTTGATATTATTATGATGATAACAACATTAATACCCAATCAAGCAGTCTTTGTTATCACACCAAAAAACATTGAAAAATCGTTTTTAACAATCGAAACTGTTTTGTTACTTTTTAAGTTAAATAACTTAAAAAAAAAAATCGATTTTTTTCAGAAAATTGTTCATCAAAAAATGTGTTTATTTTACTTAACTGCGTATCTTAACAATGGAAAAAAAAAAAAAGTTCAAAGTACCTATTATTGTAGTGTACCTAGGTGTATATATTCTATATTATCGTTTAATTATATTTATTGTAAATGGTTATTTAGCGTTTCACCACAACGGATATGTTTAAAATAAACGGCGGTAAATATTCGACTCTAGTCGCGGAGCTCGGTTGCTCACAGGTGGTTTTTTTTTTCTTCTATCTCGTACGAACGTCGACGATAAAACACCGGCGAATAAACTGTTATTATTATTATTATTATACAGCCGTATATACGTGCATTTACATCGAATCGTAATAATAATATAATTATTATAATTGTTGTAACGAACGTCTTGGGCCGCGTTTTTGTTAAACCGTCGCGAATCGTTCGCGGACCCGATCGTATCATTGCTGCGCGCGCACAACTGTACATAATGTATACCCACCTACCAATAATAACGACCATGGAAATAATAATAATAAAATACGAGTGCGCGTGTATATATGTGTGTATGTATAGTAGATAGGTTAGGTTGATACCGCGATAACCAGCGTGCGGTAAACGAACGTCGTCGGCGTTTCCTATTCCGTCCCCTTCGGTCCGAAAATCCGGTCCGGCGCGTGCGGTGATTTAGCGAAATATTATTATTATTATTATTATTATTTCAGTAATTACGCCCAGCTGTCGTCCGCCGGCCCGTCGCGATAATAATAATATTATTGTTATTAACGTGTGCGCGAGATAATAATACGGATAACGGTTATCAATTTTCTCCGCGTCCGGATGTATTTTAATATCGCCATTGCGACTCGCGTGCGTGTGTACCCGGAGTCGTTATCGGTGGTTTTTTCTTTTTTTTTTTTTTTTCTACCGTAAATTTAATTATCGAAACGGTTCTCGTCCGCCGACGTCTACGGCGTTACCGCAATATCGGACCCGTTCCAGTATCGCCGGCGCGATCTCGTAGGCACGTACCCTCCTGTGAAACGCCCACGGCGCGGGAGGCGTTAAAAATAATAATCATTACCTACCGTAACGATTGAATAAAATATAAGCCGACGACGACGGCTCGTGTCATTCGCGGACCCACACGTCGTTCGGTCGGAATGCCGGATATATAACGCGTTGCGCTCAGCAATCGCGAATCTATAATATATGTGCATGTATATGTGCCCGCTACGGTATACAGGTTACAGAGACAGAAAAAACAAAAAAAAAAATTGAAAAAAAAATCGTAATCACATAAACCGCAAATTAATAAATAATATTACAGGTATTGAGATCGTGCAGACGCACAGCGCGTGTGCGCTTTTTTTTTTTCAGCGACGACGAAGCACGAACGAATA
Organism: Cinara cedri; assembly: GCA_902439185.1. Taxonomy (NCBI): domain Eukaryota; kingdom Metazoa; phylum Arthropoda; class Insecta; order Hemiptera; family Aphididae; genus Cinara; species Cinara cedri. The sequence goes on along the minus strand of CABPRJ010000485.1, from coordinate 566,538 downwards.
GTATAATTCCGAACGATAAAAAACTGATAAAACGCGTGGCGTGCGGCATAAACAAAATATACGAGGGTGACTCCTCACGACAAACGACAACAGCGCCATCTATACAATTGAATTATTTAAATCCCGGTAGGTAGCATTTTATGTTATGTTTATCGTAACGGGCGGTTAAAATAAAGTGGTCATTGCAGACGATTTTCACGGCGGATGTAATGGTAATGGAATGGTTTCACGATGGCAGCTCGGTAATAACTTAAAAAGTGGCCCATCAACTGCAGCGATTAAAGAAGCGAGGGGAGATTATTGCGTGATTTTCTTCCCGGTGATAGTGACATGATGATGGTCCGTCAAAATCGAAAAAACCAATCTAATGATTGAAAAATAAAAAATCCACATATATTGAGCACTGAAAATGATATTCTTTACATTTTCGATAAAAATATTAATAAAATACCTACTGACCGTTAATACATTGGCGAACAATTCAGCGTGGAGTCTAGATGAGGCCACTTTTAACACAAACAAAATAATAACACATCGTGCACCGGGGCGATTGACTACCCCGGCGCGACCTTTACAAATATAACAGCTTGCGGCTAGTCCAGGACCTCGGCCGCTGTATCCCCTTCACCCGGCGGCCCCGCTGCCAACTCCTTCTGCATTACGGTCACTTGACCGATAACATCGTAGTCGTTGTCCCGGTACGTTTTCCGCAGTTCAGTCGCGTTCGTCGTCCCGCCACCGCCGATGTCCACGAGTGACTTCGCCAACGTCACCGACGCCTCGGCATTTTCGTTCGCGGTCGGTCGAAATTCCCTTTGGGCCACGTAATATACCACCGCTAAAACCTGACGGGGTGTTACCGGTTAACGTTGTAGATATACACCTACAATACGCTTTCATTGTTTGTTAACAGGCAGATTCGTTTATGACGAACCTGCCGCCATAATCTACGAAGATTTTTAGTAGATTTTGATAACGATGATTTTTATTTATTCCCCCCTCCCTTAAATGTAAAGTAAAATCGAATATTGCAAATTCGATTTTTTTTTTGAATATTTTACAAATTTTGTGTTTATGACTCTCGCATGTAATCCAAATGTTTACACTGAGATCCGAAAAAATAATATTATACACTGATAAATGCAATGATATGATAATGATATAAATTATACCCCATTCATTAGCAACTGTTACTATTATTAAAATTATTATAAAAGTTATAAGCACAGATTATAGATTTTTCGAAAAAACAATATTTGTATACTACACGTAACATATTTAACTACACTATAATTTTCGAATCTATTATCATACTTACGAATATGTAAACGATCGCCAGTCGAGAACGCCCACAGTATCTCGTTGATATTGTGATTTTCATCACAAATCCAAAATCGATATTGGTTTGTTTCCAGATATTCACGAACACTCGCGGTGTATTACAACGATCGTGTACTGATATTTTTTTGGTAGATACTGAATATTTAAACTATCGGACGGGTGCACATGACCGAGTTAACAACGCCGTCATCACCAGCTAATCAAACACTTTTGTTGAAGGCAATAAATCGTAAACGGATCCGTGTGTATTGTCTATAATACGAAACATAAAAAAAACAAACGGACATACTTCGCACGATGGGCGGGTCACTGTTGTAAGTGTAAAGTCGAGAAGGTAGAGGGGAAATTATATGCATGTCCGTACGCAACGATTAATCGTTGCTAACGAAAAATAATTCCGAGCAAAGCTCGGTTGTATGTGTTTTGAAAGGTCGTAATATTTACGATTTAAAAACAATGTATCCCGTACATTTTTCCATTTTTCCTACGTTTTCCTCCATTCATTATGAAAACGGCTTTGAAAATAAAAAAAAAAAAAAAAACGACCACCTTAAAGTACCGCCCCAGTCTGATTATTTTCCGGAAAAAATGCTACACTTGAGAACATTTGACAAGGAGTACAAACATAGTATATCGCCTATAATCTCATTTAAAATGTATTTTTCAAGGCAGTTGCGCAATGTCTCATACGAATTCGTCATCATTATAATTAGTTGATATTGAAAAATTAACTGTGATAATTAATACTAACGATTTATTAGTTTAACTAACCGGTTGATCCGTTATAGTAATAAAATATAATGTTTTAATATATTACAGGCATCGGGATAGATGAACAATATTGTTTATGTATTGCGATGCGTTTCTAGATAAATTATTGATAAACGATAAGTCACGATCAACGAATGATCCGAAATCGTGACCGATGGACCGTTACGAGTAAAACGTAACGGTCCGTTAAAATTTACAACACGTATGTGCAATATTCAATGTTTTTAACCGACTCGTTAAAAAACCGCTGATCGTCCGTTAAAAAATGTTCAAACGATCATTCATGTAACTCGGCGTAACATTTGTGTTTGTTTTTATTTTTTTTTTTTTCTAAACGGCCACGTCCCGCACCGGGCCCAATAAGACCGATTCCGTCGAATTTCCGCGTGCACACACTCGCGAAGCCGTACCGGCGTCGGCGCGGGACGTCGGCGAACGACAATGCGACGCCGACGCACCGAGAGTGTCTGAACGGAGAAAAAAATTAAAAAAAAAAAAAGAGAATACGTACTCGCGGCAATCGTTTTCGCGAGTTGTGTGTGCGCGCCGCGCGGCTAGACGGGCGGGTGCCCGTGTGTTGTAATGCCCGCGCCGTAATGGCGTGCGAGCGTAACGGTCTCGCGGCGTCGTTACCGCGCGCGGTCACGTCCTCAACGCTCGCGCCCCGGCGGCCCGCGAACAATATCCTCGGTATTTATATGAAAAACACAATGTAATAAAACGACGGCGGCGGCGGCGGCGGTCGTTATAGATGAGAAAAATAAAAAAATCGCGCGCGTATCACACTCGAGCGGGCGCCTATACAGGGCGATTATTTTACCGCGAACCGGCGGTTTTCCCCGCGGAGGGTTTTAAGCGAACCCGCGATTCGTTTGGGCTCCGTTTCACCGCCCCGAAACGAGCGGGACGCCGTACGGACCAATAAACAGCGACTTGTATCCCACACTGCCCGCGCGACGGTGTCGGATTTGCCGTCCGCGAGTCCGCCGTGCGCGACGGACGGTTTCCGTAATATCACAGGGTTCGGGCCGGAGCCGAGTATAATATGCCGGGGGGGTTCGTTTAACTGGGTACACTCATTATCTCGGAGACCATTGACTTGTTCGGGAATTCGTTTTCCGGAACGATTTAAGTAACAAGCATGCCACCGCCACTCTCCGCCAACTAAAAGATATTATTAGTAATATGTCTCGTCAACGGATTGACGGAAATCGAAAATTCCAACACGGACAATTAGTGTGACGAAAAATAACACAGAATACATAAACTCGTGGAGCTAGCTTGTTTTTCAAACCGTTCTGGAAAACGAATTCCGGAAAAACACTGTGCTTTCCGGGACAATGGGTGTACCCACTTAAACGAATCGCCTCGCACGCGTATGAGACGGCCGGACGAACCGCGCGACGAACAGAATCGCCCTGTATTCCGGGACCCGGCGCGGACGAGAATACTATCGCCGCCGCGCGACAACAACGCGAATAATATAAGTAATGTTTATCGTCGCGGTGCTTATCGACGCGTTCGCGTTATTCTTCCGGGGGCGGCCGGCCGCGGATCCCGGGCGCCGATAACGGCGCGTTCGTTTGGCAGCACAATGGCCCGGGCGGCGGCGGCGGCGGCGATAACCGCGATAATTGTGAATATCGTCGCGGGCACCGGTCGGCACTATTACGCGCCGGCCGGAGACCGCCGCGACCGTATGGCGTACCGACGACGGTCGTTATTTCGTAGGCCGGGTCGTTTTGTGATGACGATAACAATAATAACAATAATAATAATATTATTGAAACGGTGCGCCGAGGACCGTTGAGCCGGAGGGGCCGTTCGTCGTTGCGGGGGTTTTCCCGCCGCCGCGCCGCCGGCCGGTTACAAAAAGCGTTTGCGCACGCCGCCGCGCCGACACGAGTGTATTACGCCGCGGGGCTCGGCGCGGGGAGACGTCACTTATCCCGATATCGTTATGGGAAACGGGCTTTGGCATTTTGGACATCCCCGTAGGACTCGGTTCGAAGCTGCGAGGCGTTAACGAGTTAAAAAAAATGAAATTCAAGTTAAACTTTTTAACTTGATCAGTGACGTTCGGGTTTCCGTTACGTCAGAGGAAATCGTGGTGTAGAGTTTCAGCAATTATTTTTATCCGTAATAACTGTCCGTGAACAATTTGATATTACCACGTTAGTTTGTCACGTCAATCTGAATCGGATGATCCAGAATTTTTTTTTTTTAAGTATTCGTACCTTTTATTAATGACTGTTTAAACCAATTGAACAAAATATTTAAATCGCACAGGATTGTTTTGAATAATTTTGATTGATTTCTGGTATACTAAATATTCAAATTTAACATCTCCCGAACTCAAGAACAAAAATAATATTGAAGTTACTTCCAAACTAATCCAAATGTTTATCCAGTAGTATCTAAACTTCTTCAAATATACAACACTTCCAGTGTCTACTACCACGGGAGAACGTTCGTTTTCAACACTTCGTCGTTTGAAAACATATTTGAGAAATTCTTTGGAACAAATACGTTTAAATGGTTTAGCCTTACTAAAATATATTCATCGCGATATCAACGTGGATATCAATGATGTCATATATGAACTTGCTAAAACATCAAAACGAAAAACGAATATGCATTTATAATTTTTTTAAAAAGATAAATATTTTAATTTTTATATAATTAACGCTCTAATATAGTAATAAAATGTTTAATGTATGATTATGGTACACGCAAAGTTCAAAAGAATTTCATTTATTACATTTTTTTCAATCCTCTCCCGCCCGAAAAAAAAAAATGTTTGGATACGCCACTGAATACAGTCATCAGTCGATTGACTATCGCTTTTTACACACGCATGCACGCAAACCAATCGTATCTGTATGGTTTGAATAAATAAAACAATTTATGTACTTTTAACTTTTAAATATTAATGTATTATTATTTATTTCTTATTAGTTAGGTATAACCATTGTTATTTTATTTAAGTAACAAAAACCTTCATCACTTTATAAGACTAACGTATTGAAATACTGTAGGTACTTAAAACCCCACTAAACACTAAACAAACAATATATAGTCTTAACATTTAAGTTGGTAAATAATAAATAAGAATATAGTGTCATAAAAAAACAAAATAATAATAATTAATTTGTTTAACTTAGTTTAAAAAAAAATGTGTTAATTTTTAACTTAACTAAGTTAAAACTAAAATTAAATTGATTTAACTGAATTAAAAAAAAAATCATTAACTTGTTTAGCCTTGCTTTTATTAAAAGTAAAAATTTGTATAATTTTAAACTTTTAACAAAAACTTAAACAACTTTAAAAAAATAAATGAAAACTCGTTTACTTTTTCTTTTTTTTTTTCTATCTTATTTCTTCAAAAAATCGACCATTGGCCCTTCTTGCATCAAGCCACAGAATGATACACGGGACGATAAAACCGCGGGTTCGTTTTTACATTTTATTTCGTCTACTGTATTGTGCATGATTACCCGTCACTAACCGCTTCTTTTTGGATTTGGTCATATTACAGATCTTAATTCGCTTGTATTTGATTGACAGTTTTCAGAATTTTGTTTGGCCTGTATTATTAAATCAAAGCTTTTGTTATAATTTAAAAAATAAAAATCTAATAGATTATTAATAGATAATTTGATCGCTACGGTTTTCATAGAGATATATACAAGAAAATTATATTTACACGGTATAATATAGTGTACCTATAAATTTGCAACCAACCTGTGCCGTATCTTTTAACTATTGGCTCCAAAGAGTAAAAAAAAAAAAAAAAATCGTTTTTCGTTTGAAATAATAAATCGTGGCGTAGCGTATACAGTACCTATATAATAAACTAAACATCTGCCCATCTGCACCGTCAGCTTACATCAGTGCCTATACTCACGAGCTGTATATCTATTATTTATACTTTTAATTTTTTTTCTTCTACAAGGAGCTGAAATCTGATCTAGAATATTTCCTACATTCGTTCGTCGTGTAATCATTTTTTTTTTTTTTTTTTGTACCACCGAATAGGGTAATAATTTACGCACAGTAAATCGACTCCGGACAATATCCGCAAATAACAAGCACTGCCGATTCAAGGATAAACGTGAATTTTCGCGCCTGATTACACGTACACAATGATATTGTAACGGTGTACGGGGTTTTCGCACAATGAGTAGCGCGGTGTTGGTTAAAACGGCGTGCGCTATTAGTCAATAATAGTCACTAGTACTAATACCCATGCTAAATTCGTACAATACCGTCACCGCCTAGCGCCCGGTCAGAGTCGTAAAAAAAAAAAAAAAAAATATATATATATATAAATAATAACGATAAGAAAAGAAATAAAATACTATGTTCCCAAATACGGTTCGTAATAAATAAAACTCCGTCAATAACGCTCGTTCGCGGCTCTATATTATAATAGATTCGGAGCGTACAGAGTATGGTATTGATGTTTTTTTTTTTTCTTTAAGCAAGTTTTCTACCGGAACTCTTGCACCGATGTATCAAGTGTAGCAACTTTTCTGAAAGGAGTTTTCGTCCGGTTGGTACTTAGAACAGGTCGTTTTTCGATTTTCCTAGCGGTTTTCATAATAATCGGAAAAACCGGAGGAAAACGTAGCGAAAAAAAAACCGGAACGTAAAACGTGTAATCGTTTACCGTTAGTTATGGTTTATCGCTATCGCGTACAGATATAAATTAAATTCCCCTCTATATCCTATTTTTTTTTTTTTTTTGTTCTTTTCACGTGGAAAAGCGGGGGACACTCTGTCGTATATTCTCAACAAATATAAAACGCGATCGTCCGGAACGGCTTCGCCCGCCTAATCGCCAAGGACTTTTTTTGCCCTCGGACGCACGCGCGTTAAGAATGACTTGCGATCGCCGGAAACGGGTAGAGCCGGCGGATTTCCGGTTTACCTGCAGCTTTTCGCGATACTGAGCCGGTGGTTAATCGTTCGCGTGGTACACCGTACAACAATTTGTTTGTTTGAGTGCGATTTTTTTATCGTTATTTTTTTATTATTCATCCGGACATTTAACATTTCGGGTCGAAGCAACTCGGGTCGGCGATCATTCAGTTCACTGGTCGGTCGGACTTGACGCCGTAAAAAAGTAACTTGCTCGTATCCACGACCAAACTCAAAGCGTCGAGAATGAAAAAAAATAATTTAAGTCTATAGAACCTATAGTATAGATTATTAAATTTAAACTTATCTTATCTTAATGAATTAAAATAAGAAACAATTTAACTAGGTAACATTTTTACAGTTGACTTTTAATTTTTAGTTAACTTTTCTTAATTGACTATAAAAATTCCACAAATTTGCTCAGTCAGCTCAGTACTGTAAAATACGAGTACAAATATGCATATTTGTCTTTTATATCTAATTATACCTAATGAGCGTTTTTTTTTGTGCGACTCATGATATGGTTCACTATAAATCACGAAAACGATAACACCGCTTATAGGTATCTAAGCGCTGTACGCAGGTAGACATCTCAACCCAATAACACGCGATAACAAAGTTAATTTAAAATGTTGTTTTATCGTTCTTTTTTTTTTATCATTCTGTACGAAATCCGAGACGCGCACTGTAACTCGTACAAGCGACGCGCAGATTTTTGCCCGTTGTACGTTAGATTAGATGGTCGGCCGGGCTACGCATACCTACCGTTTTGTTGAAGTGTCGAGATTTCGATAAACAATAATGCGACGCGTGCAATTGTTTTTTAAACGTTTAACGCGCGCACGTCCTAAAATCGCATTGTTCCCCTATGTTTTTGTGGTTTTTATTTTCCTGTTCGCTAATATCCTATACCCACGGCCGACCGTATATCATTACGACATCGCGACGATCGTTATTACCAATCTCGTTTCCGTACGAGTACCGCCCGTCGAACAGTACAGTACACGGGATTAATCAGCGTTCGCGCACCTTTCCGGTCGGTTCCGTGTGCAAAATACCCGCGCCATTACGAATCTCGCAATGGCCCGTGGGCGCCGGTCTCCGAGCGTCCGCGTGTTGCCGCATTATATACCGCGCGGTTGTATTATCAATAGGGCCCGGATTTATAACGCGTTTGCGTGGTTTTTTTGTTTTTTTTTAACAGTCCAAAAAGTAACTGGATAAGCTATACGAGTTTGTGTTGTAGTCAATGGATCCGAAATACAAAATTTTACTTTGCATATTTTGTCATTTTTTTTTTTTTTTTTTTTTTTTTTTTGATGTGTACTATGCCATATGTCTGTATTTTACGTTTTTTATTTCATTGCACTATAGTCGAATATACCTACCTATGAGCGTTTCAAACCCATATATCGATACTATAAAACGTTTTATTGCCAGTCGTTCAAAACACGATATGTCCGAAATGAAATTAAATATAAATCTACAATATTTTCAATTGTTCAATACTCGAATTTATGGTTTACTGAAATAAAATTAATTATTTCGGCCTAAATATGCAATACTCTGTATAAATTATTACTCATTGAAACCAGTAAGTACTGGTGTAATAAAATTCGTTTTAATTTTTCTCGGGCATATCCATCGAGCAGTATTATTTTTTTTTCTTTCTTAAAATTACGTACGAATATTTGCTGTACAGTGTTAATTAATTTCCTGTTTCAGTTTTGAAACATTCCATTATAATTTAAGAAACCTTGATTTTTAACGACCGTACCAATATTCCGACAACTTGTATTATTGTTGCGTACGGAATTTCGGGAACATTATAAACAAGAAGGTGTTATAAAACAAACCTGAATGAAAAAACCCGAAAATAATTTAATCGTGTAATATAACAAAATATTAATGATAACTACCGCAGGTTCGTACGATAAAAAGGCTCACTCTGCACGTATATACGCGTAATCTTATCCCGCGATAAGTGTGTGTCTATTTTGGTCCGCCCGCCACTACCCCGTTCATTTATCTATACAGGGTGATTCTCTTATCACGTTTTCGTTTTTTTTTTTTTTTTTAATTTAACATAAAACAATACAATAACGCTTATAATCTCTTATTACTCCTCCGCGGTCTAGATTCTAAACTGTTATAACTCATAAACGGAAAACCCCGCAGCATTATACGCGTGTCAATATAGGTTGTCATTTGAAAATCTGAAAAGTTAATATTTATTTAACATAAGGGGGAGAGCTAATAATATTTGAGAATAGCGTTAAAATAATAATAGGTAGGTTCGTAGTTATTTAAGTTGCATATCTAAGCAACTATATTTCAAACAGCTGTAAATAACTCGAAAAACATCAGAATGTAATGGACATTTTAGCACGTCTATGAAGGGCTAGTATTGTTATTCGTCGACAATTTTTAGTATCTACGATTATTTCCAATCGAATTACAACAAAAAACCGAAACCGAAAATAACGAAACCGTATTATCGTAAATATTCCCGTTATTTCTTAGGTTTTACCCCTATTATTAAGAAAACTACAAGAAAAATTGAAAATCGGAACTAGATTTCTGGTATAAAAGTTGACGTTACTCTCGGCGCTCTGAATATAAAATAGAAATTAAATTTACATGCAATTTTCGGAGAAAATCTACGGACCGTGATAAAAGTATCACTCTGTATACGCTCGCGTGTTCTTTTCGGTCGGATCCGTTGCGCGAGAAACGCTAATATATCGCCGAAACGGGTAAATATAAAAGTGACCGTTGAGACCGACGCCACGCCGTTTACACCCGCACCGTTGCGAAATTTCACGCATAACGACAGCGTTCACCGAACCAAATCGCTGACTCTGCAACAGAAATACGAAAAAGTGACTGTCGTTATAATAATAATAATAATAATATTATCGTGTGCGTTTTGTTAGCGGGCACAGTCCGCGAACGAAAAAACTTTCAAAAAGTCAGATTTCAAAAACGACGTCTATGCGTTATTTTTTTTTTTTTATGTATAAAAAACCACGATAAATTATTGTAATAATGATATTGTTATATTACCTGCAGTGTTCTTTTTCGTGAATTCTGTTCTTTCGGAACAGATTCTTTATGAATTTGAGTTCGCTAAAGTTATTCCAGGAAAACGAAGGAAACCAAAGGAACGAGTTCCTTTGAATCCGTATTTTCCAAACACTGACAATGTAATCCAAACATCATAATATTATTTTCGTCTCGAATTTCAATTAAATTCAATTTTTCGATGATATCACGATGGTTGTGTTGTTCGCAAATAATTTTTTATTTTCGTAGAAATGAAAGTGTATATTATTTGTGCAATAATATATCTATGCCATTTATGTATTTTAAATCTGTACACTTGTTAGCGTATACTTGTACATTGATATGCGCAATTGGCCCTTAAAATTATGTAACAATATAGATCACTTTATTTGCGATATTTTTTATAGTAATAATGATGCGGTTTTTTAATTTAATTTTAATAAATTACTTAAAGGAAATATACTATTTTAAATACAAATCAATAACTAATAAGTAAATTGTTAAACCTACATTTTCAGTTTTTAACTGATTTATTATACCGTAACTAGGGGGGCTGAATAAACATTTGAGGGTGCCGTACACCCTTTGGTCTCCACCTAATCGTGCCTATGCCCGTTTATAGTATCCAAATCAAATCGTCATGTATCGCTCAACATCGCCACGATAGTTGTTTATCAATCTACGTCCGAGCGGAATTCGTTTTATTGTAGAAAGAATAAATTTCTCTTTTAATTTTCGCTTTTTGATTGCGCAAATTCAAAATACAAACAACAGAAATTAGTCAATAATAATAATATAGTCTGTCGGTTTACCATAATAAGGCAAAACAACTCGTGTACGTAAATAAACTGTGGCGGACGCCGGCGGTAGGTATCTCGTGTTTCGAACCACAAGACTCGAATGATTACGTCACCCGTCTATTCATCCATTCATCCATTCTACAATATTAAACTTTTCACTTTATCTTTCTTAATCATTGTAGAAACTTTGCAAGCAGTGCCGGATATAGACTTTCGGATGCTCGGGGCAAATCTTTTTTCGTGGCCCGTAGCGGTAAAAAAAAAAAAAAAATACCCAATATCTAATTGATTAAGGAAAAACATTAAAAATTTTCAAACTTACGCTTTACTATCTACTTAAAATGTGTTTATTTCCAGTTTGAAATACTGCTGTTCATGTATCACAAATTTCAATATTCATTCAAATATAGCGATACTATAACAATCTTATTAAACTTTCATAATTTTAAGAGTAAAAATAAGTATATTAATCTCGTAACATTTTATTTATTACAATTTTGAAATTAAATCTTCACACTGTTACATAAGTTATTTCAAAATAAAAAATACGGACATACTTTGCGCATGAATGCAGCCACTGTTGTTGGTAAGAAGTTGGGAAGGTAGAATATAGAGGGGAAATTTCAGTAGTTTTTTTGACCACTAAGTTAATCTTCTAATGAACTTCGTATTAAATTTCCAAGCATTTTTGTTCGATGAAAATATGATATTTACATTAAACCGAATAAAAACTAAGCAACTTGCACATTTCAAATGCCTATTAATTTTTTTTTAATTTACTCCCTTCTTAATTTAGCTTGAGATCCGCTACTGCTTTTTTATACTATCCATAATATGGCGCGTAGCGTTAAATCACTCTGTTCACTCGTTTGTTTGCGAGTCACGGCACCCACGGTCCTTATATTTTCCTTAAAAATATGTTCCTTTTCGAAAGCTTTAGTTTTAATACTCCTCAGTCTTTACATACACGTTGTACTTACGATACCTCATACTTATTATTATATCGCAGCAGTAGGCAGACATAATAATATATAATGTATACATATACACAGCAATGATGGTGATAATTGATAAAGGCGCTTCGTATCTCCGCAACATTGTTAGATCTCCACGTCGGTTTTTACACGGTTCCGTGTTTTTATTATTTTCCTTTTCTCCGTTATAGGTACCCGGTCGCGTATATTATTATTATTATTATTATCATACACGAGCCCGGCAACCAACCATGCGCAAGGCGAATGATTTAATGCGTCTAAAACGGCAAACCGTGTTTTATGGTACCCCCTAAGCACACGCGGCCGGCGTACCTAGGTATATGGTATAGGTACCTATAATACGTAATATACCGCACAGCGCATAATAATAATATTATCGTATTAAACAAGTTACACGAAAAACTTTGTGTTTATTTTAAAAAATGTTTTATCGTCGGTTCGCAATCTCCACGCCCTATCTTAATGGAGTTACTTCTCTTCGAGTCCGCTGCAGCAGCGTGTGCGCGACCGAGCTCGTATATTATATTATTATACCTACCTATAAGTGTACAATATTATGTATAATAATAATAATAATAATAATATTATTATTTAATATACCGCGAGCATTAATTTATTTGTTGTTTTTTTTTTTTTTACATTTCATGTGTGTGTTTCTTTCCCGTGAAACCCAATACGTTCGCTCGCGCCGTTTCTTTATGTGGCTTCGTTCTGGGTCAAATAGCCCCTATACACATATACCTGGCTGCTATACATAACATGTAGGTATAATAATATGTGCGGTGCGTAATATAAAACACAACCGCGATTAAAACGTTCAAACAATAAAAGCCTGAGCCGCCGTAGTGGGCAGCAACGAAAAAAAAAAGTAAAAGAAAAACGTAAAATATAAGTAATATATTATGAGTGCACCCGCTCGCCGTACACAGACTGCATAAGTGCATAAAATATAACATAAAGATATTATCGACTGCGCTTTTCTCGTCCCCCGCCACCGTGACTACACTACAATAAGAGCAAACAAACCGTTTGCGAGATTTAGAGAAACTTTAATTTATCCCCCTTTGCCTTAACACCATAATTTGGAAATTCCAGTTAGTAGGTACTTTAAAAAAGTTATTTTTTTAAAATTCTCAATAATGTTCGAAAAAATAGAAAAAGCTGGTTCTTTAGATTAAAAAAGATTAAAGGATTAAAAATAAGATTATCATCGGCAAATTGTTTTATTTATTTATTGTTATTATTTTAATATGTTTTGAACAATCGTTGTTGTCACAAAAATGTATACTGTTAAAAAAGCAATACTGTTGACCGAGCTCCACTCAGAATCGTTTTTCGTTAACAATGATTAAGCTGATTATGTTGATTTTTCAATAATACAATGTATGGTATTATGCGATATTATGGTAAAATTATTTAAACAATGTGCGTTTTAAAACGGTAATGATCGTTAAAAAAAATATTAAAATAATAAAAACTTAATAATAACCAAAAATAAATAAAAACGATTGCCAATGACAACCTTATTCTTGATCTTTCAATCTTTCTTAATCTAAATGAGAATTTCAATAAAATTACTTCTCTAAAGTACCACCCAAAGAAAACTCCCTTTCAGAAAAGGTGCTATAATTGATAATTTGAGTGCGCTTTCTGGTAGAAAAAGTGTTCACATAAAAAATAAACACAAATAAACATCATTGTAAAACCAATACATTTCTCGCTCCATTCAGAAACTAAAATTAAAATATAAAAATAAATAATAAACAGAAATACAAATTCCATAACAACTTCAAATAACGAGTCTATCTGAATGTCGGCCGGCCTATTATTGGCTTGAAATAGTACGGGCTAATTTGCAAGGTATTACCTTGGTAACGTTAAACGTCATTTTTGAATCTTTGTATATTTTTCGGTACAAGAACACTACAGTACTATAATAATATGTCCTCACAATTTTTAGCGTTTTTATAGTGGATGTATAGTTAATCCCTGTGCTGTGTGGATATCTATGGTGACACGGATGAAAAAAATGTACGACATATTAGAACACTTTTAAGCGGACTACCTACTTTCCACCAATTTTTTTTTTCGTTTAATAAACTGTTACGGACGAAACAAAACGGGAATAATGGTAAAAAGAGTACAAAATTGACACGGGCAACGCCGGGCGCGGGACAGCTAATAATTTATTTATGCGTATTATACTGCTGACGGGTGTGTCACTATTTTCGGAGGATGTGTAGAGTGATTTAATTTACATTCGATAGGTATACGTACTTTCAACGCAATCTATTCGTCTATTCGACAACAATCGGTAATGGAAAAAGATTTTGAACGGACGATCATTACCTATAGCCGTAATTAATTTTTTTTTTCTCCGGTCGTCAAGATAATCCAGAAATCAACAGAAATCACGCAACA
>CABPRJ010000485.1:500890-552211 GCA_902439185.1 Cinara cedri | reverse complement strand
CACGGGCAACGCCGGGCGCGGGTCAGCTAATAATTTATTTATGCGTATTACACTGCTGACGGGTGTGTCACTATTTTCGGAGGATGTGTAGAGTGATTTAATTTACATTCGATAGGTATACGTACTTTCAACGCAATCTATTCGTCTATTCGACAACAATCGGTAATGAAAATAGATTCTGAACAGACGATCATTACCTATAACCGTAATTAATTTTTTTTTTCTCCGGTCGTCGAGATAATCCAGAAATCAACAGAAATCACGCAACAGATCGCCAGATTAAAAACCCTGCGAGAAAGTTCTTATAAAGTTTTTATAATTGGAGTCGGATTACTGGTAAAGAAAATTGTTTGCACACACGAAACCAGACCGCATAATAAAACAGTCGATTCCGCTCGCAGTCTACTGTAATATGGGAAATAACACGTGGATTTGTTTTATTTTTTTCAACCGCGATCTCATAATAATATACACTAAAGACGGACGGCGTACGTGTATCACGGGTATCATGCTCGCCGTTCTCGCCCGATAGATCCGTATCTCCCCGCGACGGTGTGGGGCTCATTAAAGACACATTACATTAGAATTTTTTTTTTTTTTTTTTTTTGTTTCGTTTTAGTGGTTTTGTCGTTTTTCTGTCGTTCCACCACTCGCGGGCGCCATACACACGCCGTACGCGCACGTACAACAATAATTATGGTAATCGCGCCCCGTCCAATGCGTGCGTCGTCGAATTTGGCCGGGTATCCGAAAACCGGCGAGCGCGCGGTTATCTCGTTCCAAATCTATAATGTGGTTCGACAAAATATAATATATGTATTATATCGTATTGTATTTTTTTACACGGCCGCTCGTTAAACGCACAATTAATTACAATTTCGATGTCGGTCCCGTCGATATTTTATTTTGTATACTTTTTTTTCTTTCGTTTGTTTTTTTTTTTTTTTTGTTTCGGTCGCCGTCGTAAAATTTACGAGACGCGATTTAAATTAAGGATCGGGAATAAAAAATAGTGTCGTCGCCTAATGACTCTCGAACATTTAACGGCACGGTTAAGGGGGCGGGAGAGGTGGGTGGGGGAAGAAAAAAAAGCCAGACACTACATTATAAATAATATTCTATGCGCCTATGCGGCGCGCGGCGTGCGAGGTTTAATGCCTCTTCTCGCGAGTATAAAGCAAACGACAATATAAAATCACAATAATACATTTCATCGTGTTAATATAAATGTCGTATAATATTACGTGTAGTTTATATTGGTAAAGTAATGTACATACTTGGCGAACAGACGCATTTTGTCGACGAGTGTCCGTTCTCGATCGTGACGACAAAATATTATACCCTAGGTATTTGTTTTTTTTTAATTTATCACTCTACTTACACGTTTATACGTTTTAAGAAAAAAGACAATTCTATAATAATAATCAAAAAAATATTACAATATAGGTAACGATAATCCCTTCGGTACATGCGAATTTTTCGGGTACACGATTAATATTCTGTTTTGTATTGACGTGTGTACGGAATCGAGGAACACCTATACGCGTTTATAATGATAATAATTATTGTTGGCATTATAAACGGAAAAAAAAATTTCCGTGAGCATCAGAGGTGCTAATTATAATAATACGTTAACTGAAATATAATATACAGAGTGAATCATTAAGCTCATCTCATTTCCGTCGTTAAATTTTGCATATGTTCAAATATTGATTTTTGGAATTTTCTATTCGAAACTATGTTGGAACGGAGAAAGGAGGGGTTTCTATTTGAAAACAAAAAATTTATATTGTACTAATGTAAGGTAAAGAAGACGGGTTATAAATTGAAAACAGCGTTGAATAAAAGCAGAAATCAAATTCACTTAAAATCCTTTGAGAAAATCGCTAGATATAAATGGATCAGCCTGTATACCAACGTACAATGTTGGCGTGTCATCCGAAATAACCGTCACGGCGATGGCCACGAGATAGTACAATAATTGTTTTGCGTGGCGTTCATTACGGACGGCGAAGAAGAAAAGAGAACCGGCTGCGCCGACATCAAACGTCAGTATAGGTACCGAAAACGGCGATGAGTCGTCGGACTCGACAAAAAGTTTTACGGTTTAAAACGTCACGATTTCAGCTCGAATATCCGTTTCAATAGCATTTTGAAATACGGACTGAATAATACGGTTGAACACACACTTCTTCGGTCTGTGTAAACGACATTAAATTTAAAACCGAAAAAAAAATTGAATTTTATAATCCGGATTACGATAACACGTAATCGGATTGTCATCAATGTGTTCTGCGGATTGTATTTATCACACGGATCGTTACATTTTTGTCGATTCGGGTGATTAAATTCTTGGTTGATTAAAAAATAAATAATATTTATTTTATTCTATAACGAATTCCGCGATTTTTCTAAATTAAACAACCGGCAAAGTGACAAAAAAAAAAAAAAACAACAGTAACTCTTTGCTTTACGCGTGACTTTGGGGAAATTTTTTTCATTTTACCGAGAAGGAAAAAAAGAAATTGACTAACCTATGGAGCCGTGACATATTTAATGTATGCAGAGCCTATGGGGGTGCGAAAGGTACACATATACCGGGTGCTATGACGACCGAGACGCCAAACAGAAACCAGAGAAACGCCAATGAAAATTGTAAAGTTTTGTAATTTAATTTTTTTACTATAAACGTAATAAACGCCAAAGGAGTGATTTAGCGATAGAAATTATACGAGGACTCATTATTTTTTTGGTTATCGGTAAATTTGCTTAGCGAATAGCTGATTTTGCTAAACAAGGCACTGTATGTATTCCATGCATTTTATTATTATGTGAAAAATATTCATCCAATTTCAATTCATGACTTAAACAAATATAACTCATGGGTTATTCTATACAATTTTCCATCTCTGTATATTAAACTCAAATAAGCAAACGAGTGTAGGCGAAAAGTCCAAAATAATTGTACTTGATATTAAACGTCACTTGACGCCACTCAACCGCTTCGTTTATAATTTTTTAATCTGTCAACAAACTGGCGTTTATAAAGAAGAAGAAAAATAACCGTTAAATTTCCAACAAAGTATATATTGCAGTCGTCGTCGGCAAAACTAATTTTTCGTTTTTTTTTTTTTTTTACATATAAAAAGGTCATCGAAGCCGAAAGTGTTCATCTATAAAAGTGCTCGATAATCATTGAAATCCGCGAATAGTGTGTATATGGCTTATTCGTTATTATTGATAACCGTGGTCCAAAATCGGCTCGGAACCATTCGCAAACGATTCGCGGCCTATCGTTCCGGACTGTGGTAAAAAAAGAAAACCGTCAAAGAGATCGATGAAACACCAATCGCGAATACGCACCAACAATGAGCAGTCTTGTTTGTAAACATAAAAAAAAAACCCCGACGAATATTTTCGAATCACGAATCACGTGTATATAGTGTGATGGAAATCTATATCCGTAATCGTTTGATACACCGCCGGCTAAACTCCCGATCAAATACTATACGGAAACGCGTAGCATTTTCGGTAGACATTGGGGCGCATTGGGGAGGTCGTTTTTATTTACAAGGTGATCCATTTAAGTGGGTACGCTCATTATCTCGGAAAGTATTAACTATTTCCAAAATATGTTTTCTAGAACATTTGAAAAACAAGCTGGTCTACGATTTTATATTTATGTTATATTTTGTCACCCATATTTTTGGGGTTGAAACCACTACTTACTACCTTACTTTTAATTTTCAAATGGAAACCTGTATTAAAAATCCCATATATAGATGGAGTATTAGTTAAGATAAATTTCGACGTTGAAATCTTTGATTTCCGTCGATCCATTGACGAGATATTCCATTTTTAAGTTTAGGTCGGAGGAGAACAGTGATGCATTGTCAACAAGCCGTGCGCCGTACCGCCACACAAATGATACTCCACAACAACTCTCCCACCCAAACTCAAAAGCGGAACGTTTCGTTAACGGCAAGACGGAAATCAAAAACGTCGACACTAAAATTTATTTTAACCAAGTCTCCATCTGTTTATAGATATTTTAATTAGGTCGCTGTTTGAAAATCAAAAGTGGGTGGTAGTTTCACCTCCGAAAATGAGGGTGACAAAAAAAATGACGTAAATATAAAATCGAAGACCAGCTCGTTTTTAAAATGTTCTAGAAAATAAATTTCGGAAAAAAAAATGTTAACGCGTTCCGAGTGTGCCCACCTCAAACGGGTCACCCGGGCATATTGTGTTCCTCGTATAGTTTCTCGCCGCAGTCTCGTGCAATTCGTTAAGGCCGACATTCGGACGGTCTCGAGAGTCGGGCGTCAAAAGTTTTTCGCCCGGGATAACAAGGGGTCGCGTTACGTCCCCGCACACCCGTATCCCCGCTTTCCCCGAGTGTACCATTATCATTGTCCGTAATACACGCGGGCAACCGTAACAGTTCTCATTTCGTATTGTACACAACGTACGTGTGTCACGGGTGCCGACCGTCGTCGCGGTCGCGCGGACAGGGTACAATATCGGTCGGTTCGTACCGCCGCCGTCTCCTTTTCGCGAGCCGGCGACTAGCGTGCGAATAACAACGATAATCATTGGTCGCCGGCCGCGCCGGTACACCGGGCGATTTAGAACTGGCCCGCGGGACGGTCCGCGCGCTCGGCCGTCGACTCCGCGGCCGTCGTGAAAAGAGACGGCCGGACGCCGCCGGGCGTCTTTCCGTTCGCCGCGCGACAATCCGCAGCCGCGCGCAACGCCCCGGCCGTTATTGCCCGTACGACATTACGATAAAGTCTGCGGTCGCGCCGTACGCTCCGGCCGATTCGTTGTTCCGGAGCAGAGCCGGGGAGCGCGTCGGTTTTGCTGTATTGTAACGCTTTCGACGCGCGCCGTTTCCACCGAGAAACCGTGTTCCGATCTGTTGGGAATTTTCGCGTTATAGTTGCACGCACAACATCGCCAAATAGTCCTGTTACGGTTACGCCCCGTATAATAACAATGCGCGTCCGGCAACGCTGCCGAAAGCCGACGAGCAATTGTTCAAGACGAGCCGTCGGCGGGAATGTATTCGAATTTTCTATTGAACGTTTAGCGAAATATTCGCGATCGATGGTACGCCGCTGCCGCCGGCTACAGACGCTCGCAACGCGATTCCGGCGTATTGTCCTCCGGAACTAAACGCCCGTCCTCGTGCACGCGTAATCGCGAAATCGGCTCCGGCGCACTCGCCGGCTGTCGGCCCGGCCGCGCACGAGACGGCACTTTTCGATTTCGACGGCCGCCCGTTGAAAACGCGCGCGGCCGCCGTTGCCGCGCCCCGCGCGGAACGTTCGCACAAACGCTGCCGTTGCGGATCCGACGATAACGGCGTGACGTGACCGACGGGCCGACCCGGCTGCGGGTGTCGCGTCGGACACTTTCGCCTTATCCGTTTCGCGCGCTCCGCAGAAAATCGTGAGTGATACGGCCGGACGGCGCACGCCCGTTGACGGCACCGTCCGCGACGACGACGGCCGCGGGACGATCGGTCCGAAAATCAAGATAACTTTACACTTCTCATTGTGCACGCGCGCGTGTGCGTACATTTTTTTTTTTTTTTTATTATTATTTCAATCGGACTTTCTTTATTTTGTTTTTCGTCCCGCAGACACCTGTGTATGTGCGCGTACGCCGGCCGCGTAATGCGATACCGCGCAACGATACCGGTCACGAACCGACTACGGGACGCGGCGGCGAAAATGCAAATTCCCGTACGGGCCGTACGTTGTAGGTGCGCACATTCGTCGTAATCGATCGGCGGCTGCGGCATTCCGATCGGGCCGTAGAAGAAAAAAAAAATCACACGATTTAAACGCGCGTGGTGTGTATAATGGTACAGGTACCCGCAGCGCGCAGGGCGTACGCGCGCTAGCCACGGGTAATCGCGGGGACGGCGTTTTCGTCCCGCAGACATTTAACGCGTTATACAGGGGTGGGGGAAGGTCGAGGGCGTCGAGCGCGTCTTTCGAGCCGAAACAAACGACATTTTCTGTTTTTTTTTTTTTTTCGTTTTTGGCCGGTGTCCAGATCACGTGCGAAAACACGCCGCCAAAGACGGGTAGCGGCTTCGGTGTTGGCCGCGTCCGATGTACTGCGATATTACGGGCGGCCGGTGGTGCCTGCCATAAGTACGTATGCCCGTAATACCGCCGCCGCCGCCGCCACGGCACGTCGTTTCGTCTCTGTCTCGCTAATTGCAGGGTCGAGAGTCCATTGTGCCGCGGCGAAACAAGAGCACACAATAATATTTCATTATACACTTAAGCGCGCAGTGCGTATACGCCCGTACGACGTGGCGTTGGCACCGACAGAGTCATGCGGATTAACGACGGCGCGAGTACGGTGGCACGCGAGTTTCGTTATATTTCCCAACAATAAATGATGTACGATGTAAACAAAAAAAAAAAAAAAAAAAACGCGTATCCGCCGGAGGAGCAGCGAAAACGGGGGAAAAAAAAGAAGAAAAAAGAAAGAAAAAACAATAATTGTGTATCCGCGTTCCCGAAACAATGCTCTCGTCGGCGTAATAATAATCAACGACAACAGTCAACAATAATATTATAATGAGATGCAAAGACGCGCGCGGTGTGCAGAGTGTACAGGTGTGTGCGTGCGCGCACGTGTTTTTGTTTTCTCCGTTTCGTTTTACCCATTGTGTAAAAAAACGGGCCGCTGACGGCGGCGGCGGCGGTGGCGAACGATCGCTGCGGTTTTGTGACAGTGACGGTGCAGTAGTGTAAACAGCGCGTCTTCTTGGCGGCGACGGGCGCACGTATTTTTCTCACTCCGTCGAAACGGCTGCCGCGGCAGGCGCCAGCACGCCCCGAGTTCGCCGACCCGTTACGGAGTGTTATGGCTGAGGCACTCGTGTGTGTTTGTCAGTGTGTCGTGCGGTTTTTTTCGGGAATCAACAGCGACTTCGAGCGACTGATAATTATCGTTCGTCTCCTTCAAACCGAAATCCCGTCGGCGCGCGCGCGCTACGGTTTTCGAGCCGTCCGAGTTTATCGTCTCGTCCGCCGGTGTTTGTTTCGGCCCGGTGGTACGCGCCGAAACGAAACGCGTCTACGAGACGGTTTATAATTGTTATCAAAACTGATATACGGCCGGCCGCGAGCGTTATTGTTGTTTCAACGACCGCGAGCGAAACTGTTGTAACTATAATAACAATAATAACGACAATCTAATGTGACGCGCGGTTAGGAGCACGCCGGGTCGAACGCCCCCGGGAAACGCGGTTACGGCGACGATGCGCATTTTTGATTTGGCGGTTGACGTCGTCGCGGCAATGAGATGACGCGAGAAAAAACGCTAGAACGCAAATCGCAACGGTGTCAGATTAAAACGGTAGACGTACTTCATACCGCGGGTACCGGGAACGCGGGTTGCCCGTCATGTTTCAGCCGATGTTTAACAAGGTAACCTAGAAATCGACGGAAAACCAGAGAACATACACGCGAGCAGCAGAGTCCTTGTAAAAATCGAATTTCTCACCGCCTAAAACGACTCTGGCTAAATAACCGAAAACTATAATAACGACACAATTATACTATAGGATACTACAATAATGCAATACTAATACTATACGATTAACTACACGGCTTCAAAAAAATTATAAAATTCGGTCGTAAAAATGGTAATTATAGGGTTTAGAAGCTGAAAGCTCCCAAAATACATATCCTTGATACTAATGGCATGTATATATAAAATTGCATCCGCCGAGCTACTTTTGAAAAGACTGCAGGGGCGGTGTTCAATGTTAAAAGAAAACACTTTCCGCCAGCACCGATATAATATTATGAGTAGTTAAATTCAAATCAAATTCAACCAAACTAGTATCACTTCAATCCGTCAGCAAAACAACTTCTAATTCCCGCGTTTGAGTTCATTTTGTTCAGGGGAAGCCACCAGAAATGTCTAAAAGCAACGGGAAAAATAAATATATGTGTATGACAAATACAATGCGGTATAAAAGTCTCTATTTTCGGGGGAAATTTGACAAATAGGTTCTAGGGGACGAACGATTAAGCATTTCAATAGTTATTGTTTCAAGTAAAATACTACCTACCGAAAATAATTAAAAATATTTTACGGTACTTTGTGCAAAAGTAGGAACATTTTAATATTTTACTCGCTCAAAAAAATAAAACATAAAAAGCAAATGTTTTGGGAAAATATTTAGAATATCGATAAATAATCCGCATTTCTTATGGTACTGTATGGCCAAAGTCGGAGAACTTTTTTTCGGAGAAATTTTTTGTGAATTTTATACTATCGTGAAAAAATTTGCGAAAATGTGCTCAACCTTAAACATTTTTATCTCCTTTTGAACAACCCGTACATAAGCAAATACATATTTTTGAACTTCGAGAAAAACTGCGATAATATACAAAAAAAGTCTGGGTTTCGCCAACTATATTTACTGTGTAGGTATTATTATTATCGGAGCAGAAGTCGATTTTTACCGGACAGAAGACACGATTGAATAATTTACGAGCGTATAGGAGTTTTTTTTTTTTTTTATCGTATCTGTCGCACGAGAAACATAATATAATATCAGTACATCATCGGAGATTCGGTTAAAACCTGCAGCAGACGCGGGTACCTATATTACATACCCGTATGTATTATGCAGGACGCACGCATCGTGTTATTATGATTGTAACGGACTTTCGAAAATGTGGTCGGAAAAAGAAAAAAAAAAAAAGAAACGTACAAAACGAAGCGACACGAATCGAGTACGCGAAGATTTACACGGCCGATACCCGTTACAATAATACCGCCGCAGTATTTATACGAAAACCGTATAATGCAGGACGCACGCATCGTGTTATTATGATTGTAACGGACTTTCGAAAATGTGGTCGGAAAAAGGAAAAAAAAAAAAAAAAAAAAAAAAAAAACAGCGAACGGAACGTCAAAATAATTTTGGAATCGGCGCACGTATCGGCGGCGGCGGCGGCCGGTAGAATGGAAGCAAAGAGTACGCGTGTAACGATAATGATAATGGTAATGGTAATAATAATAGCGGCGGCAGCTATGGGTAACGATGGAGAGACGGAACGGTAGGGAGGGGTAGGGGGAAACTCAAAGTATCAAAGTATATATAAAAAAAAAAAATAATAATAATAATAAAAAACGTACAAACCGTCATAACGTTGTACGGACAGTACGCGGGCGCGTGCGTGTGTGTGAGTGTGTGTGTGTGTGTGTGTCGGTGTGTCGGCGGGTGCGTTAGCGCGCATTATTATATTACACACAGATACCCATACAACGTTACGCTGTCCCGCGGTCGGTCCGTCGCGTCGCTAAACGTGGAACTCGAATATCGTGTAAGGAATTTGTTGTCGTTGTCGTGTACCCGCCGACGGCGGGGACGGCGGGGACGGCGGCGGCGGCGCGGTCCTCGGGAGCGCAATATTTGTTATTATTATTTATACGGCCCCATCGGTCGGACTGGTTAGGCGGAACGATGCCCAAATCCGTACGCGCGCCGCCGCACAGAGGCGTACGCGCACGCGAAATGAAAGTGGCCGCTCGCCCGCCGGCCGGTCGGTGACGGACCGGACGGTGCGTGACGAGGAACCTCGCCGGCAATCGCGCGCGCGCGCGCGGTTATTTCATTATTTCACTGCGTCGCGTACGTATAACACCGGATAACGCGCGCGATGTAACGATCGGGGTTCGGGACTTCTTGCGTTCGACCAACGTCTGACGGGGAGGGTGGGTGGAGAGGGAGTTGTACATTGTGTATATACACATAAAATTTTATCTCGCGTACGACGTTTCCCCGCCTTCATATTTCCGTCTAACCGGTAAGAGTGCATTTTTCAAAATTAAAAAACTAAACGAACTGATACTGGGGACGGGAGCCGCCGCTGTTGTACGCGAGAAGTTGGGAAGGTAGGATACATAAGGTTATTTCATTTATATCTGCCAGCGACGACAAACCGTTGCTTGATAAAAGCCGGTAATACACGATTTGAAGTGCCCTGGTTTTTTCATTTTTTTTGCGATTTTCGTTTTAAATTTGATTCCAAATGATTCGATAATTTTGGAAATTTTACCGCATCTAGGCGAGTCCGATATAAGTATTACTACCAAGTTTCAAGTTACAGCAGCAAAAAAACTCCCAAAAATTAAAATTCCTTAAAGGCTCGAGAGTTTTTGCGATGACACCGTAAGAAAGTGAATCGAAAAGGCAACAAAAAATGTATCTTGTGATCTTTCGATTAAACCATTTTTTCCGGTAGAAAACATCGTCCGTGTTTAAAATAAAATAAAATAAAAATAAAATCGTGAAATTGTGCGTTTTCCTACGTTTTTTTTTCCACTTGAGTGTTTTAATTTAAAAAATGGTGTCGAAAATCAAAAAATGACCTCTCTAAAGTACAATCTATACTTGAGCTTTCAAAAAAGTTAATTATGCGTAGGAATCGGTGCAAGTTTATTAAAGAAAAACGTGTCCACAGACTAAAAGAAAGAAAGAACAAAGAACAAATAAAAATCTTAGTAAAACCAATTGCTCCTTCGCTACGCTCGTAATCTAAAACTTAGTGTACACAGCTGAGTATTAGTGCAGTATTAATGTATTTTCGAAATCTAATTCTCTTATATTGACAACTACAGAAAATGGTGGACTTAATCCCCATAGGATCAAAGACAAAACCGTACAAAACCTTATTTCGTATATTTTAGCGTTTAATATTTTCAAGGTAAATTTTAAGGGATTTCGAACATTTTTAAGACATAATTTTTTTAAATTCAACGAATTGAAATTCGCAAAATAATAATTCAAGGTTTATATATATATCTGCAAGAAAGCTGATAACATATTAGCATAGGTAGTAAGTACCCCATAAAGGTTTTCTCCTACCTTTGAACATGTCTAGTGACTTCCTCAAAACGAAATGAAATCAAACTTGAGAATTTAAGTTGTTTCATACAGGCAGATTGAAGTGAAAAAAGTGGTTACAATTTCAATATGAATTGCCCTAAGGAGGGTACTTTTTTTAATTTTGAACATTCTTACAGACCCTCCAAATAAAACCTATATCAAAAATCAGACTCCACGGCGATCATCGACTTCAAGGGTGGTTCGTGGTGTCCATTACAAAATGTTTTGTTTTAACAGATCGAATGAGAAGTACTCGTTTTTTTGTTTAGTTTTCTCAATAATCCTGGAAAAACGTCGGAAAACGGGAATATTTACTACGCGATCATAATACCGCGGTTTTCGACATTTTCGGTTTTATTATAATTCATCTACGATTTACACCGAATAGCATCTTCTATACGTGGTACGATTATAAATAAAAAAATATTGATGTTTTTAAAGCTATTAATAACTATTTAAAATTTCCGAGTGTCTTTTTTAGTATTTATTTGATTTTATGGGGAATAAGATTTTTTTTTTCGGCTACACAAAAATTCTCAACATACCGAAACAAAATAATACGGATAAATAATAAATTGTAATGTTTCGTTTTGTGAACACAAATGAATAAAACGTTTATCAAAAAATGTCTAATAAAACTTCACTCGGAATAATTTTCCGTTAGCAGTAATTTACTATCGTCGCACACTGATATTAACTATTCAATTGCCCTAAAATATATACTGTATTTTAACCTTCTCAGTTCCCTTCGTCTAACTACAACATCAGTTGGCACACCCACGGCGCGAAGTATGTCGGATTTTTTTTCTTTCCGATCTTTATTTTATTATTATTTATTTTTTTTTTTTTCGTTGCCACACGAAGCGCACGCGGAAGCGTTTAAACTCCGTACACCGGCCAGATCGTCGGCGGATAACCGTTTCGTTATCGTTAATCATATAATAGGTATAATAATATGATATTATAATAGCAAACCCGTTACGATCGAGAAACGGCTATCGGGAAACAACGCGTTTGTCTGGTGCTGTACAGTATACACGATGTCTGCAGCACACAAGACGCGAATAAGACGAGTCGCCGTATTGCGGAGAACATGGCGACCCGGAGGACCCGGGACCGAGACCGGACTATGCGGCGCCGTGGATATAATAATCATAGTATTATCTTTTCTTTCGTTTTATTAACGGCCCAAAGGTTGGTCGGCAGCAATATTCCACATCTCAAGTTTCTCCGGTTTCCCTTTTTAACATTAATTTATTAAAAAAAAAAAGTCCACGTAGCCTTCTGTTATTTATCTCCTCTATGTGGAACCTTTTATTATATATCATTGTGTATGGCGAAAGTTTTCTTGTTTTTAAGATCTTCAACAAGAGTCTGGTTCTCCCACTCGTATTCATTTGTTATGTGTACCGTTCAGCTTATTCTAACCACCGATCCATAACATTCCACGTCCTAAACGATAAATTATATTTAGACGGATGATAAATAAAAGATACCACGAAGATATCGCAGAAACATATTAAACTGCTGGTAGCTAATGTAAAAATATACCACTGCCGTATAGAAGCAGCCGTGCAAAGAATTCGGAAATAGGTTGGACGTAAAGGTGATTGGATTTATTCCTGAAGTATAATACATCTGAGTGAGATCCGGTTAAACTAATTTTATCGAATTTTTCGCGAAAATAAAGACTATTGCTCTGTTATGTTTGGACACTTTATAGGTGGGATAGAATTTAACGAATTACGGTTGAATTTAAATACGAACTTCGCCTTGTTGCGGGTGGAACGTATTTTTATAGCTTTGTACACCGCTACAGACCCTCCCCACATTGAATATAAACATTAGCTTTATTGGAAACATTGTCGGGTCGGGTATTATTATAATGTTATAGAAGAACATTGTACGGTACGATTTATTCACGGTTATTGTTTTACGTTTTACAACATCTGTTCCAGTTGCAGTAAATTCGTGTAAACTGTGTGCGCCACCGTCACTGGCAGCCAGTCAAATAAGTCGGCTCGATTATTTTTTTTTTTTTTCGTCGTCGTTCGCCCTTGTGGGTTTTATACATCGCGGGGCGGCGACAGCTATTTTCACGGGGTCCGGTCCCTGTTCGCCGACACCCGGGCATTCAACCGAAACACCGGTTTTTAACGGTTTTGAAATAAATCGCATTTCGCCGACAACGACGACAATATTGGCGTAGCGATTCGCGCGCGACTTTAACGTTACGTTTCCATTATTATTGGATGTTTATAATGGTATATTTTTATTATTATTATTTTTTTTTTTGTTTTACGAAATATACGCCACTCACGTCGGATTGATAGTAACACGTGTTCAATCGAGACGGGGTGAACGCAGATTGCCGGCGTATCGGTGGTCGGCGAACCGGGAGATTACCGCTGCGCGGCACTGCGCGGGTACCCGTCACTTTCGCAGCACCGCAACGGCGCCGTCGTATCGCACGGTAATTGGCGACGGCCGCCGTAAACGGAATATCGCGTCGCCGTTGTACACGGGCGGCCCGGTGGCGTCGCGCCGGCCGTTCTTCCGCGAACGCGGCTCTCGGCCGCCGACATGACAATAAACTGCCGTACGCGGACGCCGCCGCACGACCGGCAACCGCGTCGTTGTTGCAGACAACGTGCGGTGACGGTGATCGGTGTCCGAGAACACGGGCCGCATCGCCGCGTCCTCGAAAATAACGTCGCGGTGTTCAATCGGAATACGTTTTTATCGGCCCGAGGAACGCAACCGGAAGCGCGGGACACAGCCACCGTCGTCGTCGTCGTCGTCGCGATTGACCGCGAGCTCTAATGGGATTTCGCCGTCGTCGTCGTGATAAACCGTCGGCGACAACGACGGCGTTCGTTAGGCTATCAGATTGAATTCATTAGACGGAATTATTATGGTTTGTGTTCTTTTTCTTTTATTATTATTATTATCATTATCGGGACGAGCGCGTCGTCGCGGGATCTATCGTCCGATAACCGGCGCGTATAAAATATTATCGTATAGTAATATTGTTGAACACGCGATATCGGCGACCGCGTACGGAGCATACAGAGCGACGCGAAAATTTTTTTTCCCCCCCGAGTTGGTACCGTTTCCCGCGAAAACAATAATTCGATAACACCTCGGAAAAAAGTACGTACGAACGTACGGGGGGTACGGGACGTCGTGGCCACCCGGAAAACCCGAAATTCGTGAAGTTATCGGAAACGTTTCTCCGACTGCAATATTGTATACAACTCGGCGCTTTTGCGGAAATCGCACCGACCGTCGTTGAAACTGCGGCCGTGCCTAGGGAAATACCGTCGGGAACGGTGCGAAACTCCGCGGAGAGTCGTCGCGTACGTGTGCGACGACGAGGGGATTCATTTCCCCGACGCGATCGTTTGACGTTGACATTTTTGCCGTGTATGCGGATACTGTACGTTCAACAGTGACGGATCTGGGATTTTTTTTATGGGAGGGGAGGAGGTTGCTATCAGCGTAGTGGCTCAAGGTATTGTATTCTGTAAACTCCATCCTGATGGTATGTTTGTGCTCATTAATCAAAAAGATAGACACGAGTGAAAACTTCAAAAACACACATCTAAAACAAATTACTTTATTTTAAGATAAAGAAAAAAAAAAATCTTATCTGTATAATAAGAAAGAAAAATTAATGTTTAAACGAAAATCTAAAATTCTATCGCATACCCATTATAATTTACGAACGAAATATAAATACAAATGATTCCAACCCCGTTCTCCTCGATGTATCCAATGCGGCGATAACTATTGGTTTATAATTATCACTATCTGATTATGTATATTTAACATAACCAGACCGTTTGGACGTACTACAGACATGACGGACGGAGAATAATTGTTTGACCTTATTAAAGTTGAAAAATATCTCTCCGCTGTAGCTGTGGAAACTGGTAACGTGGAAAAAATGTTAAGAAGTATTTTCATGTCGGGGGAAAAAATTCACCGCGGTGTTTTAATGCATCAACTACAATATGTCGGATTGTTTTGTTTTTCCACAAATTTGTTTTTGCTTTCAATTCGGACGCTAAATATCTTCGCAATACAATTTGACAGATTCGTAGAAACACAGCACTATAGCACCCCTTCCCCTCCCTTCTGATCCACGCCTGGTTATTATTTTTTGCGAAGAATTTTTACGTCACTCTGTATAATATAAGTGTACGTGCGGCGGCGGCACTATATTAATGATTATTATTGCGTTGTCGGGCCACCACATCGCGTTTCATTAGCCATAATAATCATATAATCGAGACGTCCGTCCGTTCTTGACCCTTGCCCGTAAAGTTATTATCTCCGGATTATAATAATTGAATGTTCGTGTATTGACGATCGACGCCGCTGCCGCCGTGATTGATGTTTATTTTCGTCATCGGACAAAACAAAGGAGAGAAAACCACGACTGTCACGATAGACTCTCGTCGATGTCGTGCGCAAAAGAAAAGCCCGGCGAGAGAAACGGTGTCGTCGTCTGTGTTTATAATTTTTATCGGAAATAAACGGCTATAAATACCTATAGGTACGTACCGGGACTTCGGTTTGAAATGATTAAATACTCGTTTGCATACTCGCGTGTGCCCCTCTTTCCCGTCGTTCGCCTTTACAATAAATATTGGAATAGCCGGAGCAACAACCGCGAGATAATTGCGTTTTAAAAAATTGTTCAAACGCAATTATAAAAAAAAAAAAAAAACAAAAGAACTTTTTATTCGATTCATTATTATTATTCATTTATCCGATACATTTTTCCAGGAGCATTATATTATTTGATTTTATTAAAATGTATGACATTCATCATCCGACAATGTTTGTTTCACTCAAATATAGTCCGTAGTATACAGTCAAAATGTGTATATTTTGAAAGAAGAAAAAAAATGAAAGGAGTCCGCGATTTGTCTGCAATAAATTCCTTTTTCGAGCATTACTGTCCGTATTGCCGAGTACGCGGTCACTATACAGTCACTACTCCTAGTTTCGGTCGGATCGGCAAATCAACGTACACTACATTTCATTATTAGAATACTCGATTTCAGTCTCGAGCTTTACGTCGACAAATGCCATGTCATACAATTTTCTTAACAGCACACTGGAGTGTCCCGCTTTTATTTTCTCGATAACGCTCCTGATCACCGAGTTTTAATTTACGACAATCTCAGGATTTGCCCGACTCCTTCTCTAAATTTCTATCGTCGCGCCGTTAATATAGTTGTCAAAAAAATGAGTTTTATCAAACGCAATGCACATTTGTCGAGCTCTGTAAAAAATGCTTGAGTACTCATAATTTTACACTAATACGCTCTATGTAGTATGGCGCAGAGGTGACTAAAAGCGATTAAGAACATCACCAGAATTTAGATCTAGGTTGGCCGCATCGGTATATTGTTGGTATTTTTCCTTTTTTCTTTTTCTTATCATTATAATAGCCTACAGACCCTACTCCCCTTAAATTTTATCAAATATCTGCCTCTGACTCGAGGACAAGAACTTGTTCAGTGATTGTTTGTCGTTTTTTCCTCTCGATAATTGAATTTTTTTTATCCAGATTCGATGATTTTTAATTTGTAATACTTTACGTATTTCTTACTCATTTTCGTAATTTAAAATGCCGAAAAAAAAAAACAACGTACACGAACATTCAATATTCTCACCTTTAAGTTTGATACAATAGGCTAATACAGGTGCGTTACCCCGGCACCACCGCTTATAGATAATGGAAATTTTAACAATGTGCAATAGTGATAAACTCGGTGTTGAATTTCGATACCCTTGACTTCGGGGTTTGAGCTTTGTCTTAATGCGTCATTCAGGCTGTCGCGGTCGGTCTCTACTATTATACAGTTCATATATTTTAGTGTTGTAACCGTTTATACATTTATAATACACCGTCTTTATAGTGTTGTACGTCATTGTGTCCGTATTATTGAATTGAAAAGCCGCGATTCGTGCAATTTAT
Source organism: Cinara cedri (assembly GCA_902439185.1). Lineage (NCBI taxonomy): Eukaryota > Metazoa > Arthropoda > Insecta > Hemiptera > Aphididae > Cinara > Cinara cedri. The sequence goes on along the minus strand of CABPRJ010000485.1, from coordinate 535,280 downwards.
TAATTACTTAACATTAAACGCAAACTGCGTTACATTTTGTAATTTTATTTTATATTGTGTAAAAAACAGTACTTTTACATATACGTGTTTGTTTTTATTAACAGTTGTTTTTTTTTTCCGTCGAGATCATCGTAATCCCACTGATCATTAACAGTCGATCCACAGTAGTACGCGATAGTGTAACGACCGCAGGCCGCGTCCGTCCGGACTCGGAGAAAACAACGAGGTATTCTCGGGCGGAATGATCGATCAATTGTTACATATTGTTGTAATTTCCATTACTCGCGAGAGACGCGGTTTTCCGTTATCCCGACTAGTACCACTAGTGAAAAATCGGATTTCCCGGCGTTCTACGACGGTTACGAATTGTCGCGTGTCACCGGTAGGTTTTTCAGTCGACATTTCGACGCGGCTCGCGTCGGGGCAACGGGGCCCCGGCCGATACCGCTCTAATGTTAAAACTAACTTTTTGGGGGGGGGGGCCCGAATCACCAGTATTACGGTTACGACCGTATCGTTTCGACGATTCTCGCTCATCGCTGTTAGTGATCGGGCGCTGTACACTCGTCCGGTACCCGTCCGTGGACGCCGCACCGGACGCGATAGACACGACGACGACGACGGCGGTATTATTACGGCGCGCGTACGACGCACGTTACGACGGCATTGTAATGCGGCGGCGTTTGCGCGGTCGCCGGGCTGTTACGATGATATTGTTGTTGTCGTCGTCGTCGTCGTTATTACCGCGTCCGTCGCCGGTCGGCGCAATCGGCGAAATAACGTTGCCGTGGATTTCGCAGCACCCCCGGCCGCGACCCAGTTTCACGCGTCGTTATTATTATTGTCGTCGTTGTCGCCGTTGCGTTTTCGTGCGCGGGTACCGCGGGTATTTATAATTCAACGACGCGCGCGCGTTCCGGTCGGAATCGCCGTGTAAACCGTTCGCGGTCGGTCATCCGAAAGCCGCGAGATTATCACTGCGGCGTACCGCAACCGCTACAACCGCGTACGGCATCTCGCGTGCAATAGTAATAATAATAATAATAATAATAATAATAATTAAGACTTTGCGCGGCGACAGTAACGACGGCGGGGTAACGATATTATAAGAGTACGCGGAGTACGCGTACGCGCGGCCGTTGAAAATAATATAATTAAACGGATAACGGCGGTCTGGTTTTTTTTTTCCGAACCGGCGGGGGAGGTACCTATGTAATAAGTGCGCGGCGCAACGGACGCGGCGGCGGTTGAAAAACGCGACGCGACTCGCGGCCGCGGTCGTATTATCAATGACAATCGCGCGTGGCGGCTGCGAGGAGGTTAGGTATATCGAACGGAAATTATTTCATCGATTACGCGGTCCCGACAACGCGGTAATGAAAAAAAAAAAATACACGACGCAACGTCAACCGGAATGGATTACGGATAATATCGCGTTTAAAAGACGAGCACGGTAATAGTGAATATCGTGTTGTATACTATCGCGTAACGTTGTAAAAGGTATTTTGTATTTTTTTTTTTTTTTTTACTTTTCAATTAAAATACGATTAATATATTATCGTGTATCGTTCGTTCGTAATGTTAATGCGTCGTCGGTCTACAACGTACCTCCTACACATTGTTGTTATCGTTGTTTTCCGCGTCGTAAAATCGCCGTTTTCGGATTCCACTACAAACGGTTATTGAGCGTCCTAAGGATTTTTCGAAATTAAGCGCGTTATAATTCTAAAAAAAAAAACTAGAATCAACTTATCACGTTTTTGTTACAAAATTGTGTTCTAGATGTCTAGACGGTTTTGGTATAATTTTAACAAAGGTGTTTTTTCTCTGGGAACACTTAGTGGAAATGCGCCAATATGTTCGCATCCTACATTAAAAGATATGAATTTTTCACAATGTGATACGTTATTCGAAACAATTTTCTCGATTCCAGACAAATTTTCTAAACGATTAAAAACAATATTGCGACAACAAACGACGATGCATACGTTTTAGATTCAATGCGTGTTGAGTAATGTGTTGGTTTTACAATGACGTGTATTATTATTATTATTATTATTTTGGTTTTTTCTCAAACCCATGGACAACTTTTCCATCAGAGCCTTGCTAGCAGTAGTAGTGTACTTTTTCTTAAGAGAATTTTATCCGAGTGATACTTTAAGGCGGTCATTTTTCATCAATACCAATTTGAATAAAAACGTATTATTGAAATTATAAAATACCTAAATGGTTGCCATACCGAAATACAAACAACAGCCGTGGAAACTTTGTTTCTTTTCCTGCTTTCTTATAGAATGTAATGTAAATTGTAATTTGTAACGGTTCGGGTAAACAAATATTATATAAACTTAATCAATACCGTACAAAAAAACCATTGGTTATTTGAATAAAACAATAAGCAAATATAAATTACTCGTATAATGTAATTTATATTTATTACTTACCGATAAATCACTTACTTCACCAGAGTATAATTATCGATTCGCATCATTCACCTATAAAGCTTGCGTTACACATAACGGTTAAGACACCGTGTTGCTCATCAACTGGAACACTACATTATAACATATAACTTAGGTACGTGTATATTACGTGTTATAATATGTTCAATGTTATAATATCGTAATGCGTATAATTTTAATGTATAAAATGGTTTTTTTTTTTTATTTTTATTTAAACAATATCCCAGATGTAGTAAATCCAGATCTAAATTCCGGAGATTTTTTCAGTACAAATCCGATCAGAATAGTGTATAAATTGAACTATCTTGTATATTGTGTACCCAGTTTTTTTATACTTTCTCAACTGCTCACTTCAAACAGCGGGCAAACCCGTGAGCAATATCAATGTTTTGAAATATACATTTCCCTCCCTTCTGATCGCGCCACTAATGGAAAGTGAATTTTTATAACGTGCCAGTTGGCTGATTATACCTCGTATTAGAGCGTTTGTTACTACTGTACTTATTTATCTACAATTTAATACTTCAGAAATCGTACTCCATTGCCCCTGTGCGTTTGAAATTTTCCCCTCCCCCAGAACTGGGATATACCTGCCACTATAACGTGTATGGCATATTGGTATAGTTACACTGTACGGTATTTAGTTTTTGAGATTTTGAGTTTTCGCGTTCGAGTGTTCAGTGCAAAATTAAGTACGTAGGTAATTCAAAATATTTTCTCGAGAAATTCGCTAATGCTTTTGTAATATTTAGAATCCGTTCATCATCCATGTTAATTATTATCAATCATTTTTTTTCGGTGTTCTAGTACAATGGTTTTCAACGTGAGAGTCACGACCCATAAAGGGGTCCTGAGTGACGTATGCATTTAAATATGAAATTAATTAATTTATAGTTTAAGGGCATTTCGGGCTACTTTTTGCACCATTTTTCAACAGTTTTTTGGACTAAATATAAATTCGATGTCATTCGTTCTAAAGGCTGTCCAGGAACGAATAGCGAGAAAATTATTTTATTTTTTTTTTGTTTGGCTGGCGGGTTGCCTGAAAAACGCTAAAATATTATTTTATTGTTTTGCTCATGAAAACCGATCGTCGGCCAAAAAAGTCCGCTCGACCGACACGACTGATTTTAGGCGGCGATCTCTCCCCGGTTCATAGTTCGGTCCTCGCCCGCCACCATTGTACGCGTTTCTCGTCCACGGGTCGCGACTCGGGCGTCATGTATACGTGACGATACGCACCCAATATTCAGAACGATTTCGGAGACGTGTACGTATACAGACTACAGCTGCGGACATCGCGAATATTTAACGACGCGAAATGTCGATCGAATCGCAAAAAAAAAAAAAAAAATTGGCTCTAAACCAAACACGACTGCGTATAATATTGCGTATATTGTATACATATATATATATATATATGTGTGGTATCATAGTTCAATATCGTATATTATATTTTGTCCGCGATGTAAATGGTCGTCTCCTCGTCGTACGTAACAACGTCGTCAACGTTCGATTACAAATGCGTAAATATAGGTATACGATTGTATTATTTTGTGCTGCGTCCACCGTACGTACGACCCGCCGTCGACCGCCGCCGGTAAACCGCCGTATAATATTTCGACCGTGGGAAGTTAACGATTGCGCAATAATATACCAGTACCGCGGTCGTGGTGATGCACGCGAACGCGTAAACCCGGTCGCACGGACTCGCATGAACACGCGGGCATGATAATATAAGTCATTTTCGAGCGAAAAATATTGCGCGCGCTCGCCCCACACGGTAGCACGACTTTTTGCGCGGGGATTTTTTTTTATTTCTTTTTATCGGGTTGTTTTTTTTTTTTTTTTTTTTTTACATTTGACGACCGGACCACCCGGAAACGGATATAAAATCCGTAGCGTATAAATAATATAATCATACGTAATATTATTATATCGTGTACCTACGCGATCGCGCGCTAATAGCGATTCCGAAAGATGCGCGCGCGCGATATACATTACTAGCCGCAGTGTTGTTCCTCTCGTTTTTTTTTTTTTTTTTTATTTTTTCTATCGTATTATTATTATTATACATTCGGTTTCCGAGAGACGCGATAATTCATCAACAATCGCCTATCCACCTACGGGGAAAAAAAAAAAAATTAAACATATTATACAATTACGGCTAGAAAATCAATAGAAAAGTCACGAGTTCATAGACATTTTTCGAAGAATTCGTTTTATTTTACTCATTATAAAACGACGAAAATCTAGTGCCACTGAGTGCCATAAAAGATGCGAAAAGAAGCTTTCGCATAGTTTACGATATGTGTCAATAAAACAAACCGAAACTGTACACCAGTAAATTTTACGGGTTACCAACTTTTTTGAGCATTTTTACGAACCGAAAAATTGTTTTCTGAAACATTAGTCACACATTTTAAAGTTAAGCATTATTAAAGATTTTTAAACGATATTAAGAATGAAAAGATTTTTTAGGGAATAAAATACTTTATTAAAATTTTCGAATAGCGTTTTACTATTCTGAATATTATCTATGTATGTATATAATATAGGTATATATTTTATACTAGCCATACCGAGTGACCTTAATAATTAAGAATATAATAAATAATCATCTATTGAAATACATTAAATATCCTCAAAACTGTTAGACCAGAGGTTACCAACCTATGGTCCGCAAGATATTGTATGGTGGTCCACTAGCAATACCTATACAATTTAAAAATATTTAATTTTTTTTTTGGGACGTGACACAAATACTGACAATCGTATACAGTAAAGAGAAAACTTTAAGGATTTAAACTATTAAAGACGAATTGTATCGCTATTTTCCAGAATATAATGGTTTCGAAACGATAGGTATCCGAAGTATGATTCGAAACCCTTTTATTGTCAACTTCGATGAGATACCTGAACATAACCAGGAAGATTTGATAGAGTTACAAAACGATCGAAACTGTAAGGATACGTTTTAATCTTGCATGCATATCGAAGAGTTTTGGTGTTAAAAAAAGATTACGTATCCTAAGCTTTGAGAAGTCGCATTAGGATATTAAGTAATGTTTTCAACAACATATTTGTGCGAACAAGGATTTTGCGGACTATTCTATATTAAAAATAAACAAAGAAACCGGTTGGAAGCCACTAAAGACTTGCGTGTAGCTTTGAACAGTATTCCCCCGAGAAATTCTTTGTTGTTAAAGAAAATGCAAGTCCGAAAATCACATTAAATTGTCTTTATAATAGTAATTTATGTTAAATTGCTGATAATTTTAAACTTTACTTAAAATCAATTAATTATAAACATTATTATAAGGAATAATTTATAAGAAATTTCATTGTTTTTTATTTATTTCATAATTTAAATTCTAAAATATATAAAAATAATTTATTCTTATTTATAAGAAAAATAAGGTCGGATATTGAGGTGGTATTTTTATTTGAAAATCAAAAGCAGGTAATGGTTTTACTCCGAAAATAACGTAAAATTGTAAAGCCGATTGTTTCATAAATGTTCTATAAAGCAAATTCCGAAAAAAATTAATGGTTCCCGAGATAGCGTCTTACGATAGATTGATCACTCTGTATATTGCAGTGCGCGTTACCACTGTAAGTGAATTATTCGAATAAACTGTTCACTATTACAATATTTCCAACATTTTCCCGTTTTTCCTCTGTTTTTTTTTTTCTGTTTTTCACATTTGTTAAGAAAACTCTTGAGTAAATCGAAAAACGACCTCTCTAAAGTACTACCTCAGTGAAATTTCCTTTTAGAAAAATTGCTAAAAAATTAAAAATTTGTCAATTCAAAACACGGAAAAGCTAATGTCGTTTTTCAAAACTATTTGTATACGGAAAAAAAACACTGAAAATAGAGAAATTTTTATTTTACCTATTGTTCGATGTATTAATGCGCAAATTATTTATGATATGTATGTATGATATGTTGGCGTGAGGTAAACGGACGGTACGCAAATGATGTACGAGTTTTTGGCGTCAGGTAAACAAACGATGCGCAAATGATAACGGGGATATCCCGACTGCGTCCCGTTTTTAACTTGTACCTTTTTCATAGTCCGAGTACGTCCAAGGGGCCGTGAAGCATTTGTGCATCGTCTGTTTACCTAAGCCAAAATACCATACATCTTTTGTGCATCAACAAATTATTTTGAATTCTTCGAGTGCGTCCGTAGTTGTACCGGTGCAGCCTTAGGTAGCCATTAAAACCTATTTAAAAGTTGATAACTTACAAACGTATGAATTGAACAGTGGGGAAACAACATTTTGTTTGAACTTTGTTTTTAACAAAACTCGATAAGACTATGGAGTAGGGCTAATAGTCGTGAAGTAACTAAACCAGTGAACGAGTGTATAGTGCCGTAATTTTTCCGGAAACCTTGTACTGAATTAATGCCGTAATTTTCAAAATTTTCAAAAAAATGTGTTTGCGCATGAACAAATTTAAATACTATGAGTACCTATCCTAAAGACTTTATGTATTCTGTATCTATTTTATAACAATCGACCAATCTAAATACGGGTATATAATCAATAATAGATTATAAAATAACCTAAAATGTTTTGGATTTAAGTAAGTTCACCTCCTCGTGGTGCTCCGTGGGTAACTCTAAGCGAACTGGGGCGCACTTGGGCAACCCCCGTAATAACCGCCACTCTCGGTGTTGCGTTTCGGGACACGGGCCGAACACGGTAAGAGGGCGGGGGGGGGACAGTAATGAATATACGCGCGATACGAAAAACGTCCGTGGCACTGCGCCCGCGTGTGATTTTCGACAAAAACTTCGTTTTGTGATGGTTTTTTTTTTTTTTTTAAATTATTATTCGACATTTCGACACGACCGCCGCCGCTCTCCACGACAATAGTGATATAATAATATTCCCGCCGTCCGTCCGCGGGGGGGGGACAGCGTGCACGTTTCCGCGAGCGAATTAAAATGCGCGCGCACGATTTAAATATTCATCGTTTTCGATACGATATTATTGTATCGTACGGCGGCATGGCCACGAATCGAGTATTATCATAATAAAATACATATATATATATATATATATATATATAGGTACGTAAGTACGCGAACCACGTTTGAATATTCGTAAATATTTCCGAGAGATTTGTAGTCGAGCAGCACGTGACTCGGCCCGAGACGTTCCGCCAAAGCTCCCCCTCCCCCATTCGAGAACGACGTGTGCGGAATACGCCGTCGTGTACAATAATAGCAATGTGTCGAGTGTCTCGTGACATTTTGTATATTTTTATTATTTTTTTCTTCGGTTTTTGTCGTCGATCCGAGCACATCACGTCGGAAACGATCGAAATTCGCAAACCGTTTTCTCCGTTGTATCTATTATTACGCAGTACTTATATTGCTATTGGGTACACGGACTACGCGAAGCGATTTCGTGAGGTTTTTTTCCCCGCCCGACCGTGAATATACATTATTATAATAATCAATTTCGTATTGTTCGTATTTACCTGTAAATACCGCAATCTCTAATCGTGATCGTTTCGCCGCAGCATAATATATGGTCGTTAAGTCGTATGATGATATTTTTCGAACGTTAAAATATTATACTAATTATTGAAATCAATCGGAACCTAGTAAAACCGTTATATTAATGGGCTCCGAGTAGGTGTAACCAAGAATATTTTGTAAGTATCAGTTTTACCGAGATGCATTTTAACGATCAGTGAAAATGCTCCGAAACGAAATTCTAAAAAACGATTTAACAACAAACGTTATGTGTTTGCACGAGTCGTAAAACTCGAAATGGTTAACAACACTTACTTTGTACTCAATGATCGATCGCTTATAGTTGGCCCAGTGACACTGTACGTGATCTATACACGAAACCTATGCTGTGGCAAACATAATAAAGAGGACATTTGTTTTTTATCGTTCAAACCTTTTCGTTTTATTAATCGAGGCTGTCGCGGATTCCGTCTCATTTACCCGCCCGGAGTTTTCCATACCTTGCTATTGTCCGGTCTATCATTGAATGTAGTTTAAACATTGAAAATTGGTTTCTATTATTTCTAGTAAACACAATATAAATTACGGTTTTAAAATGATCTATCAAAACTTATCTAGACGATTAATTTTATTAACCTCAGATAGCTATTGTTTCCCGTTTATCTGGCCGTAAAATAAAAGATAATAAAAATAGTATAACCTTGTAAAAAAAAAAAAAACCATCCGCGGAACTTATGGCTGTGGGTTTTTCCACGAGTCGCGGAAAAAATGGAATTTCAAATAAAGAACCGCCGGACAGAAAGTGCAGTTTCAAGTGCAGACGTATTGTAAATAATTTACCGGGCAAACCGTCGAGAATTTCAAAAAAATTTTCGAGTAAATCGTTGCCGGGTAATCGTTTTAAAAAACTAACAAAATTACATCCCGGTAAAATAGTAATAACAGCTCCGGAAAACCACTTGTTTTTCGTTTCCGAGTGCCGGCGGTCGTGTTGTTCTGCACAAAGGAGCAAATATTATACGCGAGGTCGAAAACTGACGGTTCCGATATTTATAATTTCACAGACGACGACGACGACGACGACGGGACCGGAAGGCGCGCAAACGGTTCCGGCGTCTATTTGTACATACGAGCGCCTATAATATCCGCTCCCGGGCTCCGGGGTGTAATACGCGAGAATCGTTATTTTTTTTTTTCCTTTTTTTACGGCGCCCACACTACAGCAATTATAATAATAATGATCGTATAATATGCAGACCGTTTACAACGCGTATTTTAATTAATTCGTGATTAGAAAAAAAAAAAAAAAATCGAAAAATATTATAATACGTTACCTGAGAATGCCGGCCGTCGTTGTCGAGTATTTTTTTTTCTCCGTTAGGTTTCGTAGTTCGCGACGCGTACACCGGAAATTCCGGTCACCCGTCCGGTTTTGTACGCGCGCAGACGATCGTGTTACATTTATTATTATAATAATTTTTGTATATTATTATAATTTGCGCGAGTCGTTTGAAAACAAATTTGAAAAAGAGCTGATATTGGGGATGAGAGCGGGAGAGTTACTGGCATATCATGGGGACACCAGCGATGGGCCGGAGGGTTACGTTCTGACGCGCCAACGGTCTTGTCATCAGACCACTAGACTCTGGTGGCGTACGGTCAATAGAAATTGGCCGTACGTTTGACGGTCTAGCTGGACCCCGAATTCGGATTCCAGACAACCTGACAAGTCTAATAATTCAATTGTAAATTAACAATTTCGTTTGAAACCCATGTTGGATTTGAACAGCGGGCGAAGTTTGTGAAATCGTACGTATAGAATAAAAATTTGTAATATTGTGTCTTACGAATAGAGACATTAATAATAATGTATTAATATTTAAATTTCCTTTTGCACAACGGTACCTATATGTATACACGCGTGTACAGCACAACATTGTATAATATACGGAGCGAGAAACACGCGTTTTACATAGTATACGTACATGGAGCTCTCTGTTTGTAACGTAGACGATTACCATAAACTCACGTACGGTACTTGTCTATATTATTATTATTAAAACGTTGACCTAAAACCTCGGTTTGTTTTTTCACTCGTTTCAATATCGAAAATTGTTTTAAAACGCATCATGTACAATGCCATAGTGTTCGTTACAATGTTATGTCACGTCGTTGCAACTGCGCGGTATCCCTCCGCCGCAAAGGTCGCCGTGACGCGATATTTTCATATTGTTATATTAGGTAAATAATCTCCATCTTCGGCATGTGGTTTTTCTTTTTTTTTTTTATCGGACACGATTGATCGCGTCACCGCCATGGCACAGTTTTAACATCCTGTATACGCTAACCCGGACGAATTAACCCGAAGAAAAAAAATACGTTCCGCTAACATAGTGTGAGTTTTTGCAGGCCCTGCGATGCATTTCGATTAGATCGATTTAACTATCAACCGAGGGAGAAATCTTTATACCGTAAATGCCGTATAACAATGGTTTTTAGATGTTGAGCGAAGAAGCTTATGTTTTTGCAACGATTTTTTTTTTTTATTTGTGCGCTACTTTTCTACTAGAAGACTTGCTTGGATTAGCTAGAGTATTTTTCCGGTCATTTATCGACTTTCTCGTGAGTTTCTCGTAAAATTTGAAAAACCGGAATAAAACACGGGAAAACTGGGAAAATCGGTACAACCATAAACAAATATTATTAATAAAAATATACAAAGCCTATTTAATTATTTTACTGTAAAATGACATATATATATATCGTTGACAAAGCATTAATATCAACTGAACTCCGCTCAGAATCGTTTTTTCGTAAGCAATGGTTTAACGTTGCTTATAAATATACATTAAATTCTTATCTAAATCCTACCTTTCCGACTTCCCGGCTACATCAGTGACTGCACCTGTCCCCATTATCTTACTTTTTTTTTTTTTAATTTAATTTTTCTCACATTAATAATAGAGCGTACTATGATGTTTTTATCAACAACCGTGTTCGCATAAAATAGCGATCCAAGAATAATGTTCTGCGTAACAACAAGCCGTGATTTACGTTGGCGACTTTATAGTCATGACATTTAATTTGCTTTGCAGACGCCAGAGTTTGACTCCGGAGCGAAAACATACTGCAGACTAGTGGCGTAGCGAATGGGAGGAGGGGTTGGTATGCAAACACCCCCCTTTGACCATATTTATGCCTAAAATTACAATTGATAATATATGCAGTTATGCATTCGATTTCTACAAAACGTGTTGTGTTACGCTTACGCATAGCTATAATTATTAAGTATAATTTATATTATTACATTTTATACACGCAATAAATTTACAAACAAGTTACATCCATACACATAATAAAAATATCGTCTAAAAAAAAATCCTGGCTACGCCACTGCTGCAGACCGACCGGACTGAACAAAAACAAGGAGTAATGGAGAACTATTATACTTAATTACTGATATCTATGTAAAATAGAGATTATGAAGGTGTATTATTATTATTAGGATTACCACCTCGCCACTCCTGCTTAAAAACAAGTCGTAAAGATGCCATCGCTGCTTTTAGGCGTTCGAAATGATTTTTTTTTTTAAAGAGTTTTATCGCTTTATTATAAACCGGCTGTCTCAACCATGACATTGTCCGTGCAAATTTAATTTTTACCGATTTAAAAATGAAAATTCTTTCAAAAATCGAAATCAATCGTATGAATTCTATTTAACGTCACCTCCGCGAATATAATTCGCTTTTCTGTTATTATTTTTACATCCGCTTCACCAAAGTAACCTAATAAATCATGGAAACTATTCGGTTTTCGTTCCAAATACATACCGAAAACCCAGTACTAAATACCCTTTAGGGAGTTGGTTTTAGAAAAATTGGCTTCGGGGGGCACGCGGTCTTTCGTTCACGTGTATAAACACGTAAAAATATGCTCTTAACTCCGCGTACGATACGTCTGACCGTGGATCCCGCTCAAACAACAAGCAGACAAACATTTTTCATTATTTTTTTTTTTTTCTTTATCGATTCAAACATCTTTTTGTCCTATCACAGTCGCGTGGGCGAATGCGTTTTCCGGTCGACCAACGAACCTGCGTTCTGCAACCCCCGTTCCGTACTCGTACGGATGATATAATTTACAACGTCGCTTATGAGTCACGGACCGTACATCTATACGACAAACCGGTCGGCGTCTTTGACAAAGTTTTCGAAAAGCGATCACGTAGCGACACACCGATCTCTCGGTCGGGTTCCCCTCCCCCGCTGCCACTGCGATTACTTTTCTCCCCGGAAACCTGGCGGAGAGCTATACGGCCGTAGTAGGCGCACAGTGTAATAGTATTTATCTATTCCACGCCTATCGCAAACTGGCGAACCCGCGTACGCACGTTACAGAGCGCACGTGTAGATTTCGTGTATTATTTTTTTCTCCTCCGTCGTTTGCCCGGTTAAACTTTACCTATTTTTATTATTTTTTTTTTATTTCGTTTCCGCGCGTCTCTCTTTCCGTCTCCGCGTGTTTCTCCGTCTCTCATCTGTGCCCGCTATGCTATAATATAATACTATAATACTACGAATATATACTACTATACTTTATAACAATATAATACGCTATTTCCACGAGAGCCATTGTCTAAGCACAATATTATTCTCTAACGGCGGCGGCCCGTGATGCGTGTGCGCAGCGTCTCCGTCGCGCCGCCGCTTCCCACGGGGTTAATTGAAATCGAAGACGACCTCGGGCCGCACACATTTATTCATACGCGCGCACGCACGCACGCACATATCGTATATTGTCGTAACAGTTATAATAATAATGTGTGGCACACGCGGACGAATCGAATTGTATAATATATATATATATATATAAGAAAAGGAACATCGGGAGAGGCAAAAAAAAAAAAAACAATAGGTCCATATTAGTGTCTCCGCGTGGAGATTTAAACACGGCAATTATAAAAACTATTATCACCGTGTATAGATAGTAGGTATATTATTATTACGTATAATTATTATTATACCGCGTACAATCACAGTAATATTGTTATTATCGTTATTCTGTCGTTGTTGTTTTTGTATAGGTGTATTGACTACGCGTGTGGCTCGGATGACGGCGCGTCGGTATCTCTTCGAAGGGGCGCAACCCGTTTACGCGCGTGAAAAAAACAAAAATGTATCCATTATCCCCGAACGGGAAACTGTAGGAGAACAGCTGTTCTTTTTTAGCGGTCAGCGAAACAGAAAATATTCAAATAAACACCACTCTCTGGGCCAGTGGCGTGCTTGCGGAAACGGGGGGACGATATTTTGCCTGAAAATACGTTTAACATTTTTGCACTTATAAACTAGTTATATTCAGATCCCCGTACCCCATTAGTGGCGTAACTGGAAATAATTGTTTTTGGTTTATGTTTGAAGGCCCAGCGAAACCCGTAATGAATACAGTAACTAGACTAACTAAAAAAAAACTTTTTCCCCGTGTTTAACAAACCAACGTTCAACCGACGTTTGTTGGAGTTTTTTCAACCGTTGTTTAAAGTAGGCATACCGATGGTTGAGACATTCGAATGCCCTATATACCGCATAATATTATAATACTACAAAGTAAAGACAAATTTATTTAAATGTAGCTTATTAGCGTTTATTTCAAACCAATGTGGAATAGAAAAGTTAAAAAAAAATGAAATGATTGATACAGAATGTTTTATAATATGTACGTATTTTTCGAACAAATCGATTTACACTACTTTTTATTCAGAATATTTGGGGCAGCGAAAGTATATAAACTCGGTGTTTCAACAATTTTTGGATTAGCGACGGAAACCCCTGGCTATCCCGTAGTTACGCGTATGCGTCCCCGTGTGGAAATGCTGATCACTGATACATACTACATAGGTTAATGAAGATTGGGAACGCTTAATATGCATTCAACTTATCATTCCTATTTCATTAAATGAGTTGAAACTCGAACAGAAACAACTAGCAATTGACTCCAGACTCTAGAAATGTCTGTATTGTCAAATTCTAAATATCTCATAGACAGATCGTATATAATCGACTAAAAAGTACGTCAATTAACGCAAAAAAAAAAAAAAATAATAATAATAATTACATTTCGTAAACTAGAATATCTGGGTGATAAAAAGAAAAATAATCTAAGGTAAGTATTGTTTAAAACGAATATTCGCAAGGAAAAATAGTAGGGAAAAGAAATGTTAAAGGAAAAAATGTTCTGTAATTTATATTCCACACGATCCAAAAATTAAAATTACGAAAAATACAATAACGTGCGTACAATCACTGTTGTAGGCGGAAGTCGGGAAGTTAAGATACAGAAGGGAGTTGAACGTGTATCTGTAAGCAACGATAAACTATTGGTAACGAAAAAACGAATCGATTGATAGTGTCGCTTTGTCAACGATATATTATGCGTCATATTGGGGTAAAATAATTACAAAAATGCGCGTTTCTATATGACAACAATAATTGTTTGAAAAAATATCAAAATAAATAAAAACGGTTGCCAGACGACAACCTAATTTTTAATCTTTCAATTTTTGTTTTTACCTCATTAGAAACGGATTTTCCTCATTATCTCGAATATTAATGTGAATTTCGAAAAACCACCCATTTCGAGTACCGCCCAGAGACCATGTTCTTTCAGAAAAAGTGTTATACCCGATAATCGGAGTTAGGTTTCTGGTAAAAGAGCCGCGTAAAAGAAAAAAAAAAACTAAACACCATTGTAAAACCAATACGTTCCGCGCTCCGCCCAGAATTCGAAAATAATGCAAATAATATTTGTCTTGTCGTTGAGTTCGAGCGAATCGGTGCCGATATTGAAAAATCGGGCGTAACGGTCCGGTTAAAATACGGGCTGTTAATCAGACACGTTTCGCGTATAGCGTACGAGAACCGTTAAATACGGCGAAATGTATCGCGGACAGCAGCACGTTACAACGCAAACATCGCCGGGAGCTTGATTGCGTTGCGACGGCGGTTCGGGAGTTCTCTCGTTGTGAGCCGTTACGATTTCAACACCGCCGTCGTTATTGGTAACGCACGGGCCACGCGCCGCGTACTCGCATCGCCCCGGCGGTAATACGTGCCCGCGCTGCTATACAAGCCGCCGTACTCGCCAATCGTCCTATCGATAATAATATGATAACCTTAACGGAGGGTAACGTGCGCGGCTGCGGAGCGCGGCTCGCGTTGCGCGGCACGCGGCCGATGCATTACGGACCGGGTACGCGAAGGCGAAAAACGGTCGGGGGAACGAATTTACACGCCGCGCGCCTATAATGTAACGCGCGGATGATCGATACGGTGAATGTTTGTGTGCGCGCGCGTGTGTGTGCGCGTGTGTGTGTGTATGTGCGTGTGTGCGTGTATGTGCGTGTGTGCGTGTGCGCGTGTGTGCGTGTGTGTGCGCGTGTGTGTGCGCGTACGGTGTTCGCCCGACGTCGACGCCGCGGTGTGTGGTCCTCGCCGTCGCGGAACACCCCCCCCGAAGAGCCGAACTACGTGCCATAATAATTACGATATTATTATTATCGTTATTATCATGACGACGTCGTTATAATAATATACAATATTGTTATTATTATTATTATTATTATCGGACAACGATTAAAGACCGAGAGCTACCGGGCAACAAATACACCGCGGCGACGACCGCGCAACTATGTTTCGTAAACGAGCATAATTATATTATTGGGTGTACAAAAATCACGGTATGTGTTTGTTAATTTAGAATTTTTCCGCAGTTTCTGCTTGGCCATTCTTTCAGTATTCCGCTTAAATTACACTTTCCACATTTCAGCAGTATACGTATTCGTGTCTGTAACCTCGAGGGATTTGTCGTCTTGCTCTTAACACATAACAGCCTAACCGTATCAACAAAGTGTTTATAGTTGCTTAAAATTGGGTGAATCCATCTAATATTATCATCATCTAAGGGATTTCGAGAAGGCATTCCAATCAACTTTCATAAAGTTCCATCTAACTTTAAGTATTATTTTTACTAGAAGAATCTAGACACCGATCTGTATGAGTATCGGTCTGTGTTGGCTTTTTGGTAAATTTTTGGAGAAAATTTACCAGTTTTTATTGTTGTTTTAATAGTTTAAAAATAAAATTGATTCAAGAGAGTTCTAGTTAGTAATTTCTAAGGGGTAAAAATCAGGCAACTTATATGACAGGAGGATCATGTCGGTGTGCGCATGAGTAAATGAACCTTAGTGTTTGCGTGTGATTGACACACCATGCCACGACCCGTATTAGCGTTCTAAATTATTTTTTTCGTGCTATTTTTAATTCAATCACATATTTTCATAAAAATTTTACAATAAACGACATTTATAGTGAATATCGTCAGTTAATAACATTTGTTTATATTTTTATTTTATTTTAGATTCTGTGCTAATCATAGTTGATCAAGAAGTAAAATTTCACAAAAACTTGTGATCAATTTTTGACTCACTTTTCGTGGTCCGATCATCTTGAAATTGCACATTCAATGTTATTTTTAACGAGGTTTCAAAAATCACTAATTTGTGCGTTTTCTAAGAGCGGGAAAATAGTTTTCACCTCATACGATTTTTGGAAAAAAATTATGAAAATATCAAAAAATGTCTTACAATTTTAGATTCTGAGTTTAGGAAAGAATGTATTGCTTTTACAAAGATGTTTATTATTTTTATTAACATTTTTTTTACCAGAATACTTACTCCGATTTATACATTATAGGCCCTTTTCAGAAAGAAAATTTCCTTGGAATGGTACTTTTTGGAGGTAATTTTTCAATTTTCCCAAGAGTTTTCTCAACAAATGTGAAAAACCTAAAAAAAAACCTGAGAAAAACTGGAAAATGTACAAAATGTAAGCATTAGTTAAAAAATATGACTGCCTTCTATTTTCCTGTGAATAACTTTTCTATCAGAAATTTCGCTCCAATTTACGATAATAGAAGTTTTCCTAAAAGAAAAACTTACTGGGATAGTACTTTAAGATAATCATTTTTCGAATTTTTTTAATTTTTTCCAACAAGTATGAAAATTCAAGAAAAAACATGGAAAACATTTATATTGTTAACATTCATATCAGACGCTTACAACGCGCTTACCTATAGTTTATACTTTACAAGTTGTTCCTTACAACTTTAAAAGTTATATTCAGTTTCAAAAATAAATTCGAGGAGTTAAAAAGTATTTAAAATATAAATATCAAAGCAAATATTCAGAAAAATATCGCTTTTTCTTGCAGTAAAATGTTATTGCAAACATATAAATACCACGAAACGATAATACAATAGTATAATATCCGAAAGTCAAATTCATTCACAATTAGACATTCTTTTAATGGTTCGTGATAATAGAATCACCTTGTATGATTACGACCTATTTTGTATTAATATTTATTTAGTAATAATGTGTTATTTATGTTAATTAATAAAAAATAATTAACAAATGTTTTATGAAACGCCGTTGTCGACAAACGTCAAACAATAATTCGCAAGATTTATATTTGAACCGTTTTTTTTTTTTTTTCAAACATATAATATAATAAGTGATTTGACACTGCAGTTTGTTATTGACTTACGGGTGTACAAACGGATAAATTGTTCACAAATTATGTCTAATGTATAAATCAAATAATGAAAAAGGTAGGTCGGTATTTTGTTGACAGTTTCATTATTCATTAGTTTCGACAGTGACTTTTTTTTTTTTTGTTATTATATTTTAATTAGCTATGCTCTACACATAAACATGACTCTGATACACATGTACTCGTACTTCAGTCGATATTTACCTATTCAATAAAAAAAAATATAAAATAATGTTTGTACGACAACAGTTTCAAACAGCTTTTTTTATATACAGGAAATATACGGCGTGGTTCACTAAGTGTATTCAGTATTCACCCTATTTCTTTGGTTAAATTTTGCATATTTTGTGCAAATTCTGATTTTTAGAATTTTTAAATGTAGTTAATGCCGATATTTTCGAATACTTAAATTTTTCACAATATTTAAGGAGTATCCTGTGGCGATACCAACTTTGGTTTTTCAAATGAGAACCTATATTAAAAATTCAATAAATAGACGGAGGATTACTTTCGATACATTTTGGTGCCAACATTTTTGATTTCCATCTACCCGTAAACGATATACTTCACTTTTAAGTTTAAGTAGGAGGATAGACTCAGGGCTGACGGAAAGGGGGCAATCTTGGCACCCACCTAGGGCCTCGCGCTTAATAGGGCCTCGCATTTTTATAATAAATATTAATATTTTCATATTAGTTTTATTATGATGTATCAATTTTTATTTTACTATTAAACCAATTTAAATTATTTATCTCGCAAAATAATTCTATTCGTGTACTGTCAGATATACATTTCATACATTTTTAAATTGTTTACAACTGAATAATCATAATAAGTTATAATAATATAGTCTTGATAAGGAATAATCTCGAATTGGTCGGTAATCGTGGATTTTTCCGATTTTTGCCTTAATTGATAAACACACGAATACATTGCTTGTCAAAACTAAATATTACAATGAATTATTAACTATCTCAATATTATAACCATTGCTTGAATTGTGGAGGAGGGGGAGGGTTCGCCGGGGAAAGGGCTCCTCTACTTTAATTTTCCCAGTTCGAGCACTGATTATAATAGATATAGATGTACAATATTATTATACATCTATATAATTTTTTTACAACGTTTTTTTGGTACTTATCAAAGTATATTAGTTTATTCTGAAATAAATATGAGTACGAGTATGAGTATTCAGTCCGATGATTTAACTTTTAGTTTAGCCAATTATTTTTATTTATTTATGTACCTACTTATGCTCTATTAAATCAACCAGCCTTCGAGCGCTTTCGTATTTTGACGTTGTACGAAGTAGTCGTCTTTACTCTTTTGACACTGTTTATTTATACCTTATATATTATACCTACATAATATTATGTAAACTATTATTTTTCATAATAAAAATTAGATTCCTACAATTATTAGGGAAATATCTATTATATTGCATTAAAATAATGATTATATTTACTATTATTCCATTGTATTTCTATTATTATACAAATTGGCGATTTTTTTGATAATTTTGAAAATAATTGTAAAATATCTATACATTTTTTTTTTTTTTTAATTATTTATATAGGTATACATATTTGTCTGTTTAAAAAATGCTGTGTAAATGCCACAAGCGCTATCGCTTGTAGGTCAACATAGTAGCGGAGAAGTGAGCCAATTTATTTTACTAATAAATTATTATTTATTATGTAAATAAATTAATAGGGAGGCCCCTTCAGCCACCGATACCCGATTATGGAGGTGAGTAAAATGAACCGGTTTTCCCTATATTGATTTGTAAAAGATATTTTCAGGGCCCTTTGGAATAATTTGCCTAGTGCCTCGCAATACCTAGCGCCAGCCCTGGATAGTAGTGGAGCACAAATAAAACACCACGCGCCGTGCTACAACACAACTGATACATCTCTACTCTCCCTTTATTGAAATTTACTTTTTACATTCAAATTTAAAATTTACCATGAATTTACCATGAACCTACATTTTCCTATAAAGGAGGGCTATATATATATCCAGACCGTATAAACCGGGAAAATATTTTTCATGAATTAAATAAATAATAATTATATAAATATAAATAATTGTGTTATTTAGCATGGTGTTATCTTTGTCGACAGTAATAGTTAGTGGTGAATTCCAGAATTATACGTTCCCGGACCAATACGATTTCTATATTTTTGGATTCCGAAATTATACTTTCCGAAAAATTCCTTATCCAGGATTTACACGTTTTAGGTAATTATTTTTCGGCGGCCTCCTATGTACTATAAATTACATTGATTAATTATTTTTAATTCAATTGTTTTTTCAGGAGATCAAGCCGAATAATGCTGAAATCGAAAAGGCTTTTTTCTTGGAATGTTCAAGCTATACATTATATTATTTAACGTTGAAAATCCAAAACGAATTAGCTAGATGGTCTGGATCTTCGTATGAGCCACATTAATATTTGGTAATTCTGCCTTAGGAAGCAATTTGAAACTGAAGGAATGGGTTCTAAATTGCTTCTCTGAGATAGAGGTTATGGTATAATAACACAACTTATTCTGCCGTCGTTACTTCCAATTACAGATGTCGATATACTTTTCAACGAGTCACAAATAAACAAAAAAAAACCTTACTAAAAGAATTTTCGGTGTTTTAAAGAGAAAATTTCCTATGTTGTCTGTTGGAAGAAAAGTTTGTTTAGAAAATACACAATCATTTATAATAGAGACGGTTGTTCTCAGGGTCGTATTGGGCCGGCGAGGTACCGATCAAAACTAAGTGGTCCATTCAAAATAATTAATTCATGGGCCGATTGTTGATAATACATTGATATTCTATTAAATAATACGGTAATATTATTGTAGTGCCTGAGTCACTCAGTCATCCAGTAGAAAAAAACATATTTTGTGTAGTATTATTAATGATAGTGTAATTGATTTAATTGCACGAAACAGTTATTGATTAAAACCAATGTTAACAGTTCAATAATCTGGACTTAGAACTAATAAATTGTAAATATATTAAGAAAATCTAGACGGAGAGTTTTAATGTATATGTCCAAATAAGAAAATAAATTGTTAATATAATTGAAGTTTAGAACTAGCATAAAAATGTATAATACATTCTAATTTGATAAACATATTTTCTTTACATTTTCAATTTGTTCATATTTTAATTTTAAAATGTTTGCAATATTATGGTATAGTTTAATGATTTGATAGTAATCATCGAACAGATACAGATTATTAAGCTGAGAGAAAGCCGTAAGTGCAATTTAAAAACCCGAATTAAAAATTTCAGAAGTTCAGGTTAACCTCAAACAGTTGGGGTTAGTAATAACATATAGTAATAACAAACATTTGCTTTATTGGAAAGCAAGGAAATAATATACCAGTGCTCTACTAATACATAGATGTAAAATATAAAATTCCCAAAGCTCTTCCTCGACGCCAAATTTCAAAGGCGTTAATTTTGGCTATCTCTTAAGTACTGTCGACGCTACGTACAGCGCCATGCTTTACACTGACATTTTAATAACAATTCCCGTATATTTCCGAACGTTTAGATTTTAAACTTGTCACATTTGTGATGAAGTGGTTCTTCTTCTAACCAACTTCGAAAATAGGTTCTCAATTTGTCGTGTAATTTTAAAGCAAATTTTTTTACTTTTCCTACTTCTTTTTTCTGTCACACGACATGCTATTATTTCGTTACTTGTGATTTTACTTCCTAAATATGTGAAATTATCAACTATTTTCAGTCCAAAAAATTACTTCGGTATTTTTAAACGGTTAATATGCGTAATATTTTCACAGAAAAAAAAAAATGCTACTTCATTTTGTACGGAGACTACTATAATAATAGTGACGATGGGTAGGTATAGTATATAGAAAAAACTTATAATTTAAACGTTTGGAAAATATCAACGGGACAACCAAGAGAAATCTACAGTTTTCGGCCACTTATTTTCAGGCCACACGACGTGTTTATTTTATACGATCGTAATCTTGTATATTATAATAAAATTATGTATTACTAGGTTGGACGTTACGTTACGTTCGACAAATTTTAATAGTTTTTTTTTTTTTTTTTGTAAATTTTATCGCGATATATCACTCAAATTGTTTGCATTATTAGTTGAATATTTTCCATTTAAACAGGTTAAACGATCTACAATTGTGTAAACACAAAAACTCGGTATAATGTCAAACGACGACCGTTACTGACGTTTTTATGCGATTTTTCGTTATTAATTAATTAAATACATTTTGCTAATTATCGGTTACCTATTTAGTAACATAAAATGTATAGGCGTAATAAATATTCAATATAATAAATTATGCCTATATAAAAGCTGTATTTGAGTTCGATTACGGTTATTCGCTAACAAAGTGGGAAGTCGGAATACAGCTGACTTCTCGCGCTGATATCACGATGAAGACAATCGTGTTCCTGTTAATCGGATCTTCTCTAATCGTAAGTACTCCTCGTGCTTATTGAAAGGCGACGGGAAATTTGCGCGTATAATCTAAAATAATATTACTGCAGGAAAATTCTGGACGGTAAAATATTAAACATTATTATTATTACGTTTTTTTTGCCGGAATCCATCCTTACAATCTTTATAAAATATTAAAAAATGTTCACAAAGAAAATTAATAAAGCCAAGTTTTTTATACGGAAATCATATTAATATTTTTAACCTTAAACATATTTTGTGTAAACGGTGCACCCCAAAAATATCCCTTGCATCAAAATATCCCTCGTTGAAAATATCCCTAATTAAAAATATCCCCAACTAAAAATATCTTCAGTAATATTATTCCTTGTTTAATATTTAGGATGTTTATTTTTTTTTTGTTTATTTAACTATATTGTAACACTATTTCTCCTAGAAACCCTGCTGAAAAGCCTAAGGTGTTGCTTCGCTCTGAATCGTTTTTTATTAGCAATGTAAACCACGGTGTGTTAACCATTATTAATAGATTTATACTTTAGATTTAATCTTAACGTAATTTTAAAACGTTTTTTATTATGCATACCTCATTAAAAAAACAAAATGTTTATTTTTAAGATAATACAGTATGTATATACATTGTTAAAAACACCAAATTGTTTATATTATTAATTAATGCAAATTATACATTTATATCATGTTTATATCATGTTATATTGTCCATAGAATAAATATTAAAAAAATAGAAATATAAAATAAGGGATAATATATCTGGGGATATCTTTACCGGGGATATTTTGTGGGGGAACATTTAATATCGATTTAAACGTTATAAGTATTGTAAATAATACCATTCAAAATTTAATTCACAGATTTCAACTTCAATAGAATCTAAAATATACTGAACGAAATTCTATATGTTGCATTAAATTTTTTACATGTTATTACATTTGTACCTACGATAAATACGCAAGGAGGATTTTGCTTCAACGCAAAAATGGTAGAAAATATTATAATTAATACGTAATGTCCATTTTTATTTTCAATATTTTATTGTCTTTTGGTAGAAATCCTAAAATTGTTTTAAAGTTCTTTACATACGGTGTATCACGCCGTCCCGTAAAACTACAGGACATACGTTTCGAAATTATTTATCGTATTTTGTTGATTTAAAATCATCTATTTTACAATGCATAAGTGTACAACGGGTCGGTTTCTTTGTTGTGATCACAATCAATTGTTTCGCGCATGTATAGTTCGCGTTTAGTAAAAATTGCATTTACATTTACATCTATAATGCGGAATAACAATAATGCATATTAATAAATACGAATAGGTAACTTCTTAGACAAGTATTCTATTTATATTATGTTTAAACGATTCAGATGATAGTAATAAGGTAAAAAATAATATTTACAATTCAAGGGCTCAGCACAATAACAAGACAAGTCAACTTTTCAAAATTATTCGGGAAAAGGAAAGACAACAAATCCACTTTTTTGAAATTATTTACTAGAAAGAAAAATACCATAGGTAGATATTGTATACGATAGTTATGTTATGTATGGATCTGTCGTATTTTTGTTCATTTAGTTGGATTAGACAAGTATCTCCAGATGACTATTTTCTATTGGACGAATTTGTATTATAATTAAATTAAATTATGTAGATCATAAGTGGTACCAGACTTTCCTGGCGGGGTTGAGGGGGCAACCCAATATTTTAAATTCACTGCCGGTAGATTATAAACACTATTTGGTATAAATGTGCAAGCCAGTTACACAATTACAATGTTTCTTTTAGATACTAAGTAAGGCAAGAAATATATTGGTTTTATTATGTGTTCTTTTTGTTTTCATAAATCATAATTTGATTTTCAAATGTATCATTTTTTTTGAAAAATTAAAAGTTGCGGGAAGGTGAAGGAAAGAAAACAGATAATTATATGCAATAACGTTTTTTTTA
The DNA here is from genome assembly GCA_902439185.1 of Cinara cedri. Taxonomy (NCBI): domain Eukaryota; kingdom Metazoa; phylum Arthropoda; class Insecta; order Hemiptera; family Aphididae; genus Cinara; species Cinara cedri. The sequence goes on along the minus strand of CABPRJ010000485.1, from coordinate 511,297 downwards.
TTTAAAATTTTTTTTTTAAATTTTGTTTGTAATTCAATTACAAATATCGTAGTTCTCGCAAAATACTTACATTATTATCCTTTTTTAGATGTGGTAAAATTTTCAAAACATTCTGTCAATTTTGAAATAAATAAATATTAGCTATAGGCATTCGATATTTTCTAGTATTTTAGACTCTGGACAGAGCGAGGAATGTATTGATTTTACAATGGTGTTTATTTTTATTTTACTTTTTCGGTGGAAAAATTTTCTACCAGCAATTTTGCTCTGATTTGTAAGTGTAACACCTTTCCTAAAAGGAAATTTTATCAGGGTGATACTTAACAAAGGTAATTGTGTTTATTTTATGTCGACGGAATTGTTTTGCCAAGTATAAACGATTGAAAATTTATCGTGAAGTTCATCATACGTTGTACTTGGTGTCTACTATTAGTTTGAATCTATGTTTTACTTTTAGTATATTTGTATTTTTTTTATAATAAATTACCAAAAGTTTATCATATAATCTTAAATAATTATCTTCACATCAGTTCTCAAGTCAAACAAGATTATTTTAATACTTCGACCACTGATACGGCCGCTAATACCTCTAGTGATTGTAACTTTTTCCTATTGTTTTATTCGAAAATATTAAAAGTTAACTTGTTGTCACAATTCTTACTTCTCATTATTTATATTTCTGGAAAAATTAATTACATGGTCGTGTTAGTATTATTATCAACTGTCAATGCCAATATTACTGAGCGAGTGAGAGGAAAATTCTATACATCATAATAATATGCTATTTAACATTAAAAAATGAACTTCACGTTAAAAATTTCTAAAAATGTGTGTTTCTGCATCAAAAAATCGATTTTGACATCTACTAGAAATCCAAGAGCCAATGCGTGGCTCTCACATTAACAATTCGTCCTATAAGTTAGTGGCACTAGGTATTTTAATGCAGTATTGAACTTTGAGACGTTCGCATGAGACTGTATACCTTAAGTATTAAACCCTGTTTCTGGTTCAATGAAGTGCCAATAATGATTAACGGTTTCAAACATAGGTGATTACGGCTATGTAGCCATAACCACTTTTGTTACTATAGGCCCTTCACTCAATTAAATAAACTGTGGATCCCACTTCTACTTCACCTTTAATAATGTGAAGTCACGTACCTCTATATTATTTATATTTTGAACTATACGGATAAACCTAACTATATGTCAATATCGCAAACCAGCAACGTCAATATCGGCCCGACCCATACATATTACTTAAGACCTAGATAGCAACAACATAATCAACCTTTATGTAAAAGTTTTTAAACTTTTCAAAAAAATTGTATCATAGTAATAACTGTAGATTTATTTAAATTATCATTATTATTTTTTTTTTTTAAAAAAAACTTAAATCACTTACGTATAAAATATACGTAATACATGTATGTAATAATACACTATATGTCTTCAGTAAAGTAGCCACTTATGTTAAATATTACTATGAAATATATAAAATAAAAAATTAATCTACAGGTTCATGAAACTCATTCGAGTAGCTTATTCAGAAGAGACTACCAACCACCAGCTGGGCAAGAAGCTCTCGAACCTGGTCGATCGACTAAGACATGCGGTTCGTGTGACCATATGACATTTGAAATAAGATGCGGCGGTAAATATACTTCCAGATTATGTCCCGGTTGTATGTTAATATGTGCATGTCATGACGATGATGCTGGAGGACCTGGGGCAGGAGGCCCTAATGGTACTGGTGGAGGTGGTGGTGGAGGTGGTGGTGGAGGTGGTGGTGGAGGTGGTGGTGCAGGTGGTGCAGGTGGTGCAGGTGGTAAAGGTACTCCAGGTAGTCCTGGGTCTACAACTACTAATGGTAATTCTGGTATCCAACAAGTAATTCAAATAAACCAAACACCCGCACCAAATACTCCAGGAGTTACTCCAGGAACTCCTTCAGGAACAACTCCAGGAACAACTCCAGGAACAACTCCAGGAGGTCAAGGCGCCGGTACAGGAAGTGGATCTGGTTCTGGTCAAGGAAGTGGTAATGGCGCTGGCCAAGGAAGTGGTAATGGCTCTGGCCAAGGAAATGGATCTGGTGCTGGCCAAGGAACTGGATCTGGTTCTGGCCAAGGAAGTGGATCTGGTTCTGGCCAAGGAAGTGGATCTGGTTCTGGCCAAGGAAGTGGTAATGGCGCTGGCCAAGGAAGTGGTAATGGCGCTGGCCAAGGAAGTGGTAATGGCGCTGGCCAAGGAAGTGGTAATGGCGCTGNGGCGGTGGTGGTGGTGGTGGCGGTGGTGGTGGTGGCGGTGGCGGCGGTGGTGGCGGTGGTGGTTCAAATAATACTGTTGGCAATTAAGTACAGATATTTAGTAAAAAATAATTGAAATAAAATCAACAAGTTTACAGTTTTATAGTTTTATCAAGCTTTATCATACATGTAATATTATGTATATTTTTTTAATTACTTTGTATGAATGAAATTATAATTAAAAAAAAAACATTCCTAATAAACACATACCCATTTATTCATAATATAAGTATGTTTTCTTTTACCGGTATTTCTGTGTTCAAGTATAATAGTTTTACAAAATATATTATGATAAAAATGTCTACAGTTGCAGTAAGTTGTTGTAAAAATGTAGTGCAACCAAATCATGTAATATTATTATGTAACATAAATTGCATTATATAATATTATGTTATGTTATTATATTAAAAATGTTTAGTTTTTAGTAAAAAATGTTGGCAAAATATAATCTATTAGAGTAATAAAGCCACGTTCAATACTTGGTAAATTTTCATAAATGTAGAAAAATGAAGTATAAACTAATAAAGTTAATTCAAGTATCGTGTACTAACATAAATATAGAAAATTGCGTTTAAACAATAGGTGTTGGAAATTGCACTAACAAATTACCATCTAATTTCTGTATGCAAATATTAGGTATATACGTACTTACTTGACTTAATTGACTTGTGTATTGCTAAATGGTATAAATGATATGGTATGATTGAAATAAAATATTTAACAATATTTTCTACCACTTCGTTATTTTATTAAAAATAACATTGATTTGTATTCTCGTATGATTACTTCAAATTATTCAATTAAAAAGAATTAAAAGCAATATAACGCAGGCAATAAAATTGCAGTATAGTAAAATTTATACGTATATTGTAATTGTATTCTTTCGATTGGTTGACTGAAATTCTCCCATGTTTCTCTATCAATATTTAAACCCTTCAACTCTTTATTGTATATTCGACGATATTTTAAACACACGTGTACATGAAGTAAATGTACCTAACATGCACTTGTATTGATTTTTGCAACAAAAAATATATATTTATTTTAAACATACGTATAGAATAAGTAATAGGACAATAGTTGGATAATTTTTCGGTCCGATCATCCGAGTGTTCCGAATTTGAATCGATCAGATTGGAAATACGAAGTATCTCAATAGTTTATTGTATACATCTGACTGTTAATCCGATTGTATCTCTATACATCTGATACATGACCAAAAAAAAATGGCAGGGACACAAGGTGATGGAAGCTAATGAAATTGACAAGGTTTTTTTTATCAATAACAATATCTATAATATTTCTGAAATATGAAAACCATAAAAAAAAATTGTAGTTTTAACCGACAAATCGGTTTATATCAATAGTTTATAACCACTCATGGACTTCGGTTTTAAATATTTGAAATAGTTATATTGATCTGTGGCAAGTATCGGAATATCGATTATACCGGAAGAAAAATGTCATTTCGGCTGAGCATTAATTATGAAACATAACTAATGTCCATTAATTTCAACTCAATTTCATAGCATAAATTAAAAATATGTTATTTTGATAATTTAAATAATATACGCAATAACTAGTTCTGATCAATCCATTGACCAAACCGGAATCCGGATTACAATTACATAATTTGGATTCGGATTCAATCCGTTTTATTCACATTCTTGAAGGAGACAATCGGTCAGTCCGGATTTTGGAGCCAATTCAAGAACCGGCCACACGATGCGATGTTACCGTATGCAGCGGTGATGCGGTAACACAGCACAGTGTTATCAATACGTGTATTTTTAATAATGTGTAATTTAATTTTTTTTTTTTATTAATATTATTTACATCTAATATAATATTATTTGTTATAATAAATAACAATATGAGCAGCATTTACAAATAAACCACCTATAGACCTTTAGATCTTCATAATCCGGATTACTAATTTCAAACCGGATTGATACTCATAATCCGGATTTGGTGCTGAACATTAGTAATAACATCAACTAGAAATGAGTTGTATATAATAATATAGTATCCCCTAATAGTTATCCTAGTTTCCTTTCTCTAATCGACTTTAAATTCTCTCCCCGCCACACCCGCCACAGCCGTAAATATATCCCATTCCATATTCCCTACTTTCAGTCACTATTTCTTGACCACTTCCCAATTACCCGGCTCATATGAACTGTCAACGTTGACCCATCTTTCTTGGTTTGCCTTTCGTCCGTACTTATCATTTTCTCACATAGAAAGTGAGTCATTATTATGTCTCTATAGTTATAGTAAATAAGTTGTCAATAATTTTTTATGTTTCAACTGTACTTCTATGTTTTTTAAGCCTCGGCCTGTATTATTTTGTTAAAAATAAAATAATACTTTGCGTTTTATATAAAATGAAAAAATGAACAAATCTATCCGTGGCTTCGTGAATATTGATTTGTTTTCTTAGTATATTTTATTATGTTTATGTTTCATTTGACTTATTATTTTTTTTTTTCGATCAGTCAGACAATATTAATTTATTATTATTATTATGCGGCGAACTAATGGGTATGAATTATTATTATGATATATAGGAATATAATGCGAAATTATATTTTTCACGTGATTATAATATAATGTGACACACTGGTTACTTCTCATCTGTACACATTTGTGTAGACATTCTCCGATGTCAATATTTATTTAATTTTCTGCTAACAAAAAAAAAAAAAAACAAAACAAAAATAAAAATATTGCACAGACGTTAAACGCAAACGCCATTATGATGAAAAATAATCCTATGCTTACTAATAGCGAGTCTTCTGATTGTGATTAAAGTTGTAGTTAAGGGAGGTGGATGTGGAGGGTTTAAAATAATTTAAATTGAAAACTCCCTCCCAATAAGTAATCTACTCGTGTACACACTTCTGTGGTTGTAAATACATATAAAAAAAATCAATTTATACCTATTTAATTAACAATAAAGAATATCGATGAATCAACTTCATAGTTATTTTCCTATGTCTCTCTTTCAAAACAGATTAGGAGGGTTAAATTTCCGTTTATCTCAAAATTCGGGGATTAAAACCAACAAATTAGCCAAATTAAACGAAAAAAAACCAAGTAAATACTAACATGCTCACACTTCAGTAACCCAAATTTAATGTGTTAAGCTATTTGTGATATAGTTAATGGTTGTCACTACTCAGATGCTTAAACAGCGTACTTCTTATATTTTACGTATTACGAGTTTCCTTTAAAATTATCCATTTTAATTAAAAATGGACAAATGTATTATTAGTATTAAGCAGTCGCCTACTGCTTGAAAACATCGTAGAGACTCACCAAAAAAAGTGTATTCAATCGAAAATCCTGGCAATATAAACTCCACCGAGGAATTTTGCCTGACAAGGCAATTACGATTTTAGCAGCAAATTATATATTCACTATTTACCACATTAAATTGGTTCTCATATACTACAGTCTACATATTACTATCCATAACGATTTCTCTGTTTCCTTTCGTTTTATATGGTGTTAAGCAAACGAAAATGTATACCTACACACCTTAATTAAAATCGATATCAAGGGCTAAACGTATTTTTATTTTTTTTTTTAATTTGTTCAGCTTTCTTATTTATTTTTAAAGTCAAACGACCTATTGTATACATATTGTCATTTTTATAATAACATGTCACATATAGTTTAAATAACACCTACATAAATTCTTTATTATATGAACACATAATATTGATTACTTTTAATTTGTACATGTATGCATTTGTGTGAATATAAACCTTTGATCAATTATTTATTTGATTTTGACTTTAATTAAAGACTAAGGTTAATTAGCATAAATTACCTCCTTCAAATGTGAATTATCCAATTCAAATGTAATTACGATGCGTATAACAATTATATTGTTACTAATAGCGAATCTTCTAGTAGTAAGTACACATAAAACATGATTAAATAATAATGTAGAATAGCTGCGCGTCTTTTCTTGAATCATTTTGGCGTCAGCCACCTGGATACTAAATCTATCATTGATTTCAGATTATAGACTAAAATTGACAATTTAGCAAACAAAAACTAAATGAAGCCAATTAAAAGATTAAAAATTAAATTTATACACCCATACAATGCCATAATAAAACATTTATTATCAGTGAAATAACCGCCTTCATGGTAGATTTAGAGGTATTTTAGAGAGATCATTTTTCAATTTTCTTAGGAGTTTTCCCAGCAAATATGAAAAACTGGGAAAAACACGAGACAACTAGGAAAAACGTAGGAAAACTGCGGAAATTGATAGAATATTAAACAAATATCATTCAAGAAAGTATATCAAGAAAATATATAGAGCCTATTTAGTTATTTCACCATAATATGACATATATATTGTTGATAAAGCATCACTATCAACTGAACCCCGCTCAGAGTCGTTTTTTCGTAAGCAATGGTTTATCTTGATTACTGATATGTATTAAATTTTCTTCCGTATCCTACCTTCCCAAATTTTCATCAACAGAGGCTCCACTCATCGTGCGAAATATGTCCGTATTTGTTTATATAAAAATACAAAAAGTACATCTTAGTTTATATTAAAAATAATTTATGTATTTAATATACTAATATAAATTATATTTCATTTGAATACACGTGTACCCCATACAGGTAGTTATTTGTTTTACAGCTATTATAACATTAGCGTTATTATATAATTGTTTCAAAATTTATGCAATTTATCAATAAAATTCGGTTCATATTATAAAAATTATATAATATAATAAAGTCTAAAAAGTAAAAATAATACAAATATTATACAGTTCACTCTTGAATCTGAATTATTTCAATCGGACGCCATCACGATGAAATTAATCTTATGCTTGGTAACAGTGAGTGTTGTGGTTGTACAAACATAAATTAATTTGAATTTAAATGACAACGTTGATTAGCGATATTGTTCACACTGTTCATAGTTTTTTTCTCTCGTTTTTCTTACCGACTTAAGTCGACTTCTTCGTTTCTTTTATCCGCAATAATTTCGGTGTCAACCACCTGAATACTAAAACTCAACGAAAAAATTGGAATATAGGATAAATACATGGATAATATGATATATATGATATATAGGATAATATAATTAATATGATATGTAAATCATGGAATATTATACTAAATATAAATGGGTGTTTACGCCACTATATGTTCGTGTAGTTTTGTATAAAAAACATCCAAACACGAAAAACACCTAGTCTCCCGTTATCACGTCATTGCCGAACCAATCTGACAACGATTGTAGCTACGCGACTGCAAGGTTTTATCACGTACTATTAGATAAAGTGCAAATCTTTTTATGCGAAATACTCTCGTTGAGTCGTTGGTCAAATCTCTTTTGAAATCATATGATTTCGGAGGAACCCAGGGGTCTTTCAATAATTTTAATCATTAATTTTAATTCATCATCAACAAAGGAATTTAAATACAGTCCAGCATCTAATTTATTAGCACAAACAGTCAACCGATGAAAGAGTTGTTGCACTTCTTTTTGTTGGCTAATATCTATAGAACTATTAGTACTTAAATTACCTGTGTCATGACTGCCTTCATTTATACTTGATGGACTTGACTCTGTCTTGCGTTTCTTTTCCAAAAAATATCGTATGTCACTCATTTTTATATATTAATAATTTCACAACGTGATAACTAAAATAATATATTATTTACGACGTATTCGGTATTAAGCACGCTTAAATATACACCCATGAACACACGAATAATAATTATTCAGATTTTATCGGATAATGTAAATATACAGGACGTGTCAGTTGTCACATGTATATTCAATATCTAAATAGGTCACTTTTATCGCATGCGTAAGCTTACGAGTTGTCGTGTAAGATAGATGCCACTATTATCATCATCGGATTTTCTAATCGTAGCCACTAGCCCGCATTACTTTGTAGCCGTTGAAAAAAACTAAAATAACATACAATTTGAAAAAATATTTCTACGTATTTAAGTTAAATAATTTAAACATTATTTAGAAATCAGCGTATACTATACACGATGCACCCCCCTGACAAAATTCCAGGCGACGCCTATGATCATTTGTATACGTTTGTGTAAATCATTGACTTATTAAAAGTATACCCAGGATAACGGCAATTTTACATGCAATACATTGAAGCCAATGTATTTTAACAATGTGTGTGTGTTTTTTTTTATTCACGCCAGAAAAATATGTAGCAAGGTACCGGGTACGTGTTTTACGAGCATATACAATATACATGTATACAAGTGTACACTTACGTATAGTCTTATGTAAATCCTCAAGCAATGTTTTCGCATCACACTCGTATTCATGACTTTGCAATCATTTCTGATCTATTCATATTATGTTTAAGGTGTAAACGTAAATCGTTAATACAATTATTTGTTTTGCGACTGTGACATTAGTGTTAGTTCAATGGACAAAAACAATTTTCGCATATAAACAGAATTTGATCGATGTGATATAATAATATATAGCACATCGGAAAGGTGAAAAATATTATAGTTATTTTTTACCTATCGCGTGGCTCGTATATATAAACCATACGTAGACCTCCACAGAAATCTGAGATACCTAACATGAATGTAGTATTCATTATAGAACTTCTGTCCCCCCCCCCGGATGGGAGAATCGTACATTTCCAAGGGGAAACGCAAAAAGCAAATCTGGGTCTAGAAATTCGTACACCTGAAGAAAATATTACTAAAATACGTTTAATCGTGATATTTTCTTATAGTTCATTAAATCACGGTTATTTATGTATAGGCAGCACAATATGTTCGTTATTTTATTATTATCAATAAACTGATTCATAATTGGCTCATAACTCATTCCACATTTCTCATCACATGTGTAGTTTACGTATTAATGTCATACATTTTCAGGGGTGTTATATTTTTTTCTGCGTGGAGATAATATCGACCGCGTCACCCCTTGAAATAAACGCTGCATAGATGCCATAATAAAAATAACCGTATGCTTCCCAAATGGCTAGTCTTGTAGTTCAGATTATGTAAACGTATATTATGTATATTTTATTGATATCGCGTAATAGACACCTAATAGATGGTTAGTTAATTTGTTTAGCAGAGTAATACTGAAGAAAGGTCCAGACATGCTTCGCACGATGGGTGGGCCACTGTTATAGGTGAGAAATTTGGAACGTAGGATATAGAGAGGAATTGTATGTATGTATGTATGTATGTATGTACGCAGCGGTTAATCTTTACTAACAAAAATCGATTCTGAGCGGAATTCGGTTATATACTTGTTTTGAAAGTCCGTAATATTTACGATTTGAAAATCAAATACATTTCGTACATTTTCCCGTTTTTCTTACGTTTTTTCCCGTTCATTATGAAAACTCTTGGGAAAATCAAAAAATAACTACCGTATAAAGTACCGTCCCAGTCGAAATTCCTTTCAAAGTGCTAGGATCAATGACGACAATATTTAACACGCATAATAAATTATGATAATATAATATGTTTGTATTCAGATATGTTTAGTTTATACTCTATCATTCCAACTTCACACCTATCAACAATAGTGGCACCTCCATCCGCAGTACAGTTTTTCAGGCAAATATAATTTACTAATATATACGCGAGTTATGACAGCCAGCTTGGTTTTACTGCGTATGTTTTGCTATTTAATAATATATTGGTTATTTTCTCGGTTTTACCTACACACGTGTGTAAACATACACCGGTGATAAATGTATTTGACTTTCCGTAATATGATTAATTATAAAATGTAACGTACGGGCAGCAATCTGACGATATTATATAACAATGTAACATTTCGGATCAGTAAAATATCATATAATTTCCAATCTGATATACACCCGACACGAATTGCATCACGATGAAAACAATCGTATTCTTGTTAATAGCGAGTCTTCTAGTTGTAAGTACGCATAATATAAAAAAAAAAAAAAAAAAAATCATCCAGAGTAAAAAGTCTCACGGTTTTTATCGTTTTTGAATATAATGTTCTTTTAATTTATATAAAAAAAAAATTACAATTTTTACCATAATTAATTTCTGATAATTTTTTTTTTTTC
>CABPRJ010000485.1:447431-500796 GCA_902439185.1 Cinara cedri | reverse complement strand
TTACTATTTAAAAAAAAAAAAAAAAAATCATCCAGAGTAAAAAGTCTCACGGTTTTTATCGTTTTTGAATATAATGTTCTTTTAATTTATATAAAAAAAAAATTACAATTTTTACCATAATTAATTTCTGATAATTTTTTTTTTTTCAATACAGTACTCGTTTTTGTGATCTCGAAGACGAGCTTTAGGTTCTGAGCGAAACGAGGAATGAATTGGTTTTACTATGGAGTATGCAATTTTTAATTTTTTGTTTGTAGACAATTTTTTACCAGAAATATCGTTTCAATCAAAAAATTCTAAGACAATTAATTTTTTTAATATATTGGATCATGTTGGTGCATTTGAGTATTCATTTTTTTTTTTTTTTAACTGTTTTCATAATAATTGGAAATAACTGGAAAAACTATAAAGAAAATAACGGACGTAACTATTTCATTTGTTTTTAATGTTTACGATTTTTGTTTTTTACCAGAAATATTGTTCTAAATATCATATCATAACATTCCGAGTAGCATATTTTCTGAAAGAAATTTTTTTATGCTGGTGAATAAAAAAGGTCGATTTTTGATATTTCGTGAGTTTGTCTAAATTATTGTTTAACCCGTGAAAAATGTTGGAAATACAGGAAAGTTTACAGCATTAACGAATTCATTAATTTCGATTTTATTTAATGACTGTAAATCAGTTAAAACTAATCATAGATTGCTGACATTTTCACAGAATAGCTGTATTAGTATTTTTTAGGCGTGATAACATTTTCAAAATATTCTGGCGTTTTTTGATTTTTAAGCATTTGAAATAAGTTAAGCATAATGTAATGGTTTTTTTTTTTTTTCATTAATAGTTTAAGTTCAAATTTAGATGAAAATTATACAAATTACAGAACTTGGCTCAGAAACGTTTTTCGTTAGTAATTTTTCATAGTTGTGTAAATATATAAATTAAATAATTGTATCTATTGTACCTACCTTCCCAGCTTCCTATCTACAACTGTAGCATATTTGTCTCTAGTATTTTTTATTATTTTTTTATTAGTTATTTGAAAATATTGATTTAAAAATAATTGATCGGATATTGTAAAATTTATTAAGTTTAAACGAATCATAAATAATATATTTTTGGTACTTTTGCAGTACAATAAAATTCTATTCAAACTATTTGAAAATGTTGAACGATTCGCTTAATATAATTACCATACCTTGAAACGTGGTGAGATTTCAAAAATACCAATAAAAAAAATTAAAATATTTGTTTTTTTGAAAGTTGTTAACTCGAAACGAATTTTTAATTTTTCTATCAGTTTTTTTTCTATATTATAATTTAGTTTTAAATGTATTTTCATTTAGGTACCTGTTATACGGTTGCGGTGAAATTTCTAAATAGATTTCGATCGCAACCTGCCACACGAAATGAGATCGCTTTAAACTGTATAAATTTAAATGATTTATTACACTATTTTTTTTTTTTTAGATTCTCTAGATTCTTAACGAAGAATGTCTTGATTTAACAAATATGTTTATTTTTTTTTTTTTTATGTAAACACTTTTTTTACCAGATAGCTTACTCTAATTATCCAGTATAGCACCATTTCTGAAAAGAAATGTTCTCTTGGTGATACTTTATAAAGGGGTCATTTTTTGAAATTTTCATTCATATTCAAGATAATGAGGAAAACCGAGACTTTAGGTTAAAAAAGATTGAAATATTAAAAATAAGGTTTTTATTTATTTTTTGTTATTATTAAGTTTTTATAATTTTAATCTTTTTTAAACAGTCATGGTGTCATGGAAACGCACATTGTAATCATTTTACGTTTACCATAATATGACATATATATTGTTGACAAAGCAACACAATTAACTAAATTCCGCTCAGAATCGTTTTTTCGTTAGCAATGATTTATCGTTGCTAACAGATATACATTAAATTCCCGTCTGTATCCTACCTTCCCAACTTCTTATACCAGTGGCTACACTCACAGACAAAGTATGTCCGTCCTTTTTTTTTTTTTTTTGTGGTTTATTAGTATAATATTTATACTGNGCAATGATTTATCGTTGCTAACAGATATACATTAAATTCCCGTCTGTATCCTACCTTCCCAACTTCTTATAACAGTGGCTACACCCACATGCAAAGTATGTCCGTCCTTTTTTTTTTTTTTGTGGTTTATTAGTATAATATTTATACTGTCGTTTCTTTCATCGTGTTTATTGTAAATATATCGACAAATAAATCTGAATAAAAATGAATCGGACTTTTCGCACTTTAAACATATAAAAATTATGTTGAATATATAATGTCCCATACTCTCTCTCACACAAGAAAAAATTCAAATTCCCAAATTTTCCAACGCACTTACAAAATACTATACAAAATTTTTAAAACAATGTTCGAAAGCGAAATTCGTCAAAATAACAATTCTCGTTAAAAAAAATACACGAAACGGCTTAGTAACAAAACGAGTCACTCGTTATCTGGGTTTCGCGACATTTGCTATTGGGCACTCCATCCCTTCCCGCGTTTCCACGGATAATGTTACAAATACGTCATTGGATTTTTCAATCGCACTCCTACGGGTAATGTCGTATTTTTCAGATCCACGAGGTCAGAGGCACTGATGTGACCATATCAAAGCCCGGCGATCCGACCTGCGCCAGCTGCGTCACCATGAAGTACGAAATAAAATGCGGTAAAAGCTGGAAAAATCCGGACAACTCAGTCACCGACAAATGTAACGATTGTTCGTTCAACTGTAAATGCGATACCGCCACCTCGTAATCCATCGAACATTGCGGAATTTCCGTCGCCCGGTGGTCGTTTGTCAAACTGGCGGATTTCAATATGTCCCGACAATATACGCATAATATTATAAACGAACCTATTCGTACGCGTGCCCAATAATCAATATTATTATGAAAATTCAAAAAGCCATTATTTCAAACACACATCGTAATAGCATAGCACTAATAAGTTTATGTAATTATTTGATTAAAAAATTAATATTAACCGTTGAAATCTGGTTGTTTTTTTTTTTTGTGAAGGAACCGCTATTATTATAATATGTAATCGTTTGATAAATCCTAATGGAAGCGGTAAACGAACGAGGAATAGCGAAAAACAACTATACCTATAATGCAATATTATCGCGACGAATATTTTATACGACGATAAACAGGAACGAATAGTAATACATTTTGGTATTTTTTGCGTTCTTTACGCGGTGTTCTATGCACTGTAATTTCTAATGAACGATATTACTATCGAAAAAGAGTACAGAGGATTTCAAATCATCTTTCCAACGTACCGACGAGATCCGAAATCGCACAATTCAGTTTTTTTTTTTGTTTTTTTTAGTATTATTGTGAGATCGTCTACAGGTCGAATTTGATTTTATTATAAATTGTAGAGGAAAAAAAACTGCGATAGTATTATTGATGAATTTACATTGCAATAAATAGGTATATGCTTCCAAGGCCGGGCCGCAATAGGTAACGTTCAACCGCCGGGTATTATTTTTAGTGACGTCGACGAAGAAAGCCCGTTTGCAGAATATTTCTACAGAAAACTGGTAAATGCAATGCGCTCGGCCAATTATCTATACGAGACTTCGCGGACGTATAGCGACAAAACCTTCACTGGCCGACTGTACGTGCACGATATATTACACCCAGGTAGTTGTTCATAATATATTGTGATGGTCGTCGGAGTCGGGTGCCGACGCGCATCATCGTTTACCATGTAGGACGACGAGCCGGATAATTAATTATCAAAAATAACTATACGGCCGTGTTTATCAGGTATAAAGCGCGCTGCGGGTAACTTTGGCACAACTATAAAAGTGAAAAGGAACGAAATCATGGGGCTTCTACAGCGTCGCGGTAGCCAAACGAAACGCGACGCGGGAGATGATGTATAGAGGGTCGGAAGAGAAAGAGATAGACCGAAAACCGAATACGCGGTAGAAACCGTGATGTTATAGACACGGGCAAGGATACCCGGTGTCTAGGGGTCAAAGTAATCGCGTAACATTAGGGAAACATGGGGCAGTCCGCAGTAAAAAAATTGAACGATCAATGTCTATCGACTTAAGGTAGGTTATTGTTACAATATTTTCTATGGTCGGAGTACGGTTAAAAATCGAGCGATATTCGAATGGATTCACCGAATAAACCGAAAAGTTTTATCTCGTGTTCAACGACGTACGTAAACTTTTCTAGTCGAAATATTATAATCCGAGCATATCTATGTTTTTAAATTCGTACGGCAAATCGTATAAGTAGTTAGCTATCCAGTTTAACGTTTTATATTGTGCAATAATTAACGACCGACGAATTCGAAAAAACCCCAATAGACTAAAATACTTCAACATTCGAAAAATGGTTGTAAAATGCAAATTACCGAAGTGGGTGCCTAGGTATACGAACTGTATGCGCGGACAACGTCAATAACGGAATATCATATAAAGGCGTGGTTTATATTATGAATCATTCATCCTCGGTGACATATAATTATTTGAAATAGGTATATTTCAGATTCCGAGAGTGGAGCGAAGAACGTATTGGTTTTACAATGAAGTTTATTATATACATATTTTTTATTTTACGTGAACACTTTTCTGCCAGAAATCTTACTCAGATTATCAAGTATAGCATCTTTTCTGAAAAGAAATGTTCTCTGAATACTTTAGGGAGATCATTTTTTTTAAAAATTCTCATTAATATTCGAGATAATGAGAAAAACCTCGGTCTCGGGTTAAAAAATATTAAAAGACTAAAAATAAGGTTGTCATCGGCAACCGTTTTTATTTATTTTTTGATATTATTAAAATTGTATTATTTTAATCCTCTTCAAACAATCATTGTTGTCATGGAAACGCACATTGTTGAAATAATTTTACCATCATACGATATATATTAAATACCTACCATATATTGTATTGTTGACAAAACAACATTGAACATTAACTGAATTCCGCTCAGAATCGTTTTTTCGTTTGTTTATCGTTGCTTACAGACATACATTCAATTTCCGTCTGTATCCTATCTTCCCAACTTCCCACCTACAACAGTGGCTGCACCCACTTGCGAAGTATGTCCGTCCTGCGCAACCAGGGGAGGTAATTCGAGTGCCTGACAACTCCCTCCTACATCCATGTCCAAGTAATATAAATGTATTAAAAAAACGTGTTTTTATTTTATAATGTAAACACGAGTATATCACACACTCCTCCGTTCAAAGAATCTTAGTAGCGTCATTGGGTAAGCCTTTAGTAAAATTATTGTTAAAACAGCCGTTGACTCGTATTATTTATATATATGTACACATACATCTCCTCTCCTCCGCAAGAGCGAATTCCTAACTACGCCACCGTTGCACTTTCTATAGTACAATTCGTGATGCGCGATACATTTTGTATATTATTACGCGTACCACTCTGTGGCTACTCAAGGCTAATCCGGACGGTAAATCGTAATTTTTCGTTATTTTAAATTTATTACTTGTGCGTCGTTCATTTTTTTTTTTTTTTTTTTTTTTTTTTTGGTTTGGTGCAATTCGATAAATCAATCTCGAAACCATACGCTCTAATAGAGACCCGCCTGTATAATGCAATATATTATTTTATTTGACAAATAATCAATTATTATTAAACGCGGGTCGATTTGTGTGCGCATATAGTTAAAATACCGTAAAATACCCACTTCGGTGCGCCCGAACAACGACTGCATTACGGTATTATGATATACGAGCATGTTCAGGTGTTCTCTAATCAGGTGCCCGTGCGTACAGTTTTATTGATTTGTCAAAGACAAACCGATGTATTTTGATCAAATACGTGCGGTACGGTTTGACTAGATAATAATTAACGTTTGGACTAATTGTGTAAATAATATTGAAATTGCACATTTTTAACGAGACGTAAATGATATATATATATATTGTAAATCACTCGCTTTGATTTCACTGCTATTAGTTATTGCGGTCTGGAACAGTGGGCCACTGCGGCCTACGGCGGCGTCGCCGAACAAGGTTTTAATTCCGGGAGGCTGATGAATTTATTGAAAAAAAAAGTAGAAAAAAATAAAAAATTTTCGTTACAATTAGTTTGTGAATTGCAAAAAAAAGTCATTAGATACACAATTTAAATTTCATTTATAATGTATCTCTTTTTGTTTTGTTTTTTTTTTTTTTACAAGATAATACGACAAATTGTGAATTCAATTATATTTTGTTAATGATTTTAAGAGGGATGGGGTGGAAAAGGCGGCGAATCGGTTAGTGCCTAAAGGCAGTCATATTATCTCGAAATAGATAACATTCTGAGTCGCGAATGCGGGGTTGGAGTTTTATAGTTGGCGGTCTGAGAGCGTAGATTATTCCGCGAGGTTTTCAACGGCACGACGGGCCAAAACGAGAAGAGAAAATTATTATTCGCCCTTAATGTATCATAGAAGTGGTACGATACCCATTTTATAACTGTCGAACGCGCGCCTCGCGGTGTTTATCGTTTCCGCCGTCTCTCGTATCCAGTATTATGTTAAGATGATAACGATTTGCATAATAGATTTTGTCGGGGTGTGCGCGTTCACCCGTACCCATAATATTATGCGCGTGCGGTTGTGTTTCGGATTTGTTTTTACGTGTTTTCTTTTGCTCCGCGTACAATACCTGCATAATGCGAGACAACGAAAACCCACGCGCTACACGAGATAACGCGGTTGTCTTTTTATTTTTATTTTTTTTTTTCACTTATTTCTTTCGCTTCCCCGTCGCAGACTGCAAACGCCTCGACGAAATATTATTATAATAAATCGTCGGCGCGTTGGGGCGGACAACGCGCGCGCCATAACATCGTATTGGGTAGGCACAATACGCGCGTAGGGTTCAGCTCGCCGCCGCCGCCGCCGCCGCCGCCGACAAGCGTACACTGCGCAATAAGAGTTTTCCGGGATTGATTTCGCGTTTCAGATCCCGAGCATGTGATAACGGCCGCGGCGGCGCGTGTTCTCGCGAGATGTAAACACGAATGTTATGATAAAATTACGTTTCGCCCGACCGGTCTAATAATATTGCTGCGATCCCGGCGGAGGAGGCGACAGTGTCGTGTACACGCCCGGTAAACTGGTGTACGCCCGGATAGATAATAATAATTATTATACTCGTATGAAATAATAATATAATGCTGGTCACAGGAAAAAAAAAATAAAAAATTTTTGTTCCCTCCGTACGGCGGCCGTAAACCTGTCGGCTATCGCCTACCTACCTACTGCGTTTGAACGCTAAAACCGTTTTGCGGAAACGCGCTCCGCGCAACATGAACAAGTATTACATTACGGGCGGGTACTCGGGAATCGTTTTTCTTTCGAGAATTCAAACGTTTCGCGGGACGACGGTCGACAATCCGCGAATCGAAACGATAGTCAGGGTCGGGGGTGACGTTCGAAAGGCGGATCGCACATTGGAAACCGGAACGAACCATTCTAATGGAAATCGTACCAAACGTTGTGTATTGTGCAGTTGTAATTGACACTGCAACGGCTCTCAATTGACTCAATTGCGGCGATTTCGGATTTAGAATGCAATTCTACGACCTATTCCCGAGTATAACAATATAGTGGTAATATTCGAAACAGATGAGAAAAACGGCCGATACTGCTAATGAGCGTGCCACTGTTTCAGGAGAGAAGTTTGAAGGGAGGGTAAATCGAGTCGTTTAGTTTATATATTCTGTATACGACGCAGAGATAAACTTTTGCCGATGAAAAACGACTGCGAGCACAGTGGTGTATATTCCCTTGTTGCCCAAGTGATACAGAAATTGACGAAAAACGCCAGTTTTTACGACGAATCAGAAACACTATTGTCTTCTGAATGCACCAACTATATCGAAAATTCTACGAGAAAGTTTCCGTAAAGTTTTGTGATCGGCGCAATATTTGCGGTAGAAAAGTTGTTTACGGGCACACAAAAATAAAAACGTGTCACGGAAAACCAATGCGTTCCTGTGCGCAGAGCGCGTGAAAAAAAAAAGAAATTACAAATTCAGAGCGCATCGAGTTATACGCGTACGTTCTGCGACACCGCGCGGTTATAATAACGCACCTATACACGTCTTGTCGGTTGTCGGCAAATAATCCGTTCCACACGACATTAGAATATCGATGTAAATTCGATAATACGAGTGTAGATCGGTTCGCGGTCGTTATTAATAGCCATCAGTCATAAAATAGCTCTGAGGAATTTTTATAAACGGGGCCGCTTTTTTACATTTTTTTTTTTTTTTTTTTATGCTACTCCGCTAATTAGATACGAAATTTATCGTAATATAGATTTTGGTTGGTTTTATTTTATTTTGTTTTTTTTGTTTTTTAATATTCCTCGGCTTCTGGTTATTTTAATGAATAACGCGGACCACCTACATCGGTGTTTAACGATACCGATGCGTCTGTATCGGTTTTCTGGTACGGCCGGCGCACGCGAATATAATACCCGGTACGTATTATACGCGTTATTATGTCTCGTTTGCGGCTCCATCAAACTAATTGATCGATCGCAACTTAGCAGCGCGCGCAATTATCATGAAGAAAAAAAACACTCGGGCGACGTAACGCGATATTATTATTTATTTCCATTATCGTTATTATTAACTAATGATCGGGCGATTTCGGAACGGGCGCGCGGAAAACGGACCCGCGCCGCCGGTCTCGTGTACACGGAACCGCGCTCGCCGCGGACGCGTCTGGCTGGGGCCGACGACGTAACTAATTAATTTTCATAATCGGTGTAACATACGGTGTTTAAGGCGCAAAACGGCGAATGAAAGTCACGGTTTTCTATTAGGTACACGGGTTCGCGTACGTTTACCCGTAAAGATAATAATAACGTGCCCGGCAAACGCGTTTTTACGTTGATACCCGCGAATAGGTATTGGGCGGCGTGTTTACGTACGAGTGCGTTCCACTCGAATGGCGAACACGAGATATTTTAGCCGGCCGGAGACTCGGACCGAAATGGTGGTTCCGATGGCATTTTGATGGGTCATTTAAATCGAATGTACCGGTGTTATTGTGCGAGCGTCAGGGTCTGTCGGCCACGGTAAACCGTGCTCGTACCGCGTACAAGAATGAAGCTTACATGAACGTTGTTTCGAATGGTAACGCGAACTTTGGATATCGACGTATTTTAATTGTATACGATAGTTCGTGATTAGAATTGAACATCGTCGACGTTTATGTAATTTTAAAAGTTTGACGGATTTCATATTTTCCTTTTACAATTCAGATTTTGATACATTTTTATGTGTTTAGATTATTTATAATTTTAGATTCCGAGCGAACCGATGGAACTGTTGGTTTTACTAAGATGTTTATTTTTTTTTTTTTTCTAGTCTGCGGACACGTTTTTTCCTAGTAAACTTGTTCCGATTTTTACGTGTAGCGACTTTTCTGAAAGCTCGAGTCTAGATTGTACATTAAAGAGGTCGTTTTTTCATTCTCGGCGCCATTTTTTTTTTTTTAAATAAAAACACTCAATTGGGAGAAACGAATAGAAATGTATTATTTAATTCTTGGCAGAATCACATAAACAATAAAATACAAGTTCAATGAAAATGCTTTAAAGATTTTAAATCATTATTCAATCAATCAAAATCATTTCTCGGGGCTGTTTTACTTCTCACCCCGTCACCAGCACCAGCGCTCAGGAATAAGTGATAGAACAGTGATGGCTGCTCTGGGACGCTCCCTCCGTCGGCGTGCAGTTCAAACGGTCCTGAACCGTTTTGATGGCCCTTGTTACCTGTACGGATGGACCGACCGAGTCGGGGCCCGGCTCCGATCCCCGGATAAAACCGTCGGAAACCGTGCGGTTCACGCGCGAGACGACATGCCGATTTTATCCGACTTCGCGCCCGTGGCGATGCGCGGATGAGAATCTCCAGAGTCGGAGCGGGTCTATTTGTGCGCGCGATTTTGCATCCGAGCGTCGTATCGCGAGAGCCCGGATGAGAAATCCAATTTCCGTGTGTATTACACGCCGCATAACTGTGTGCGGTCGGAGCCGGCTCGGTTACGGCGATGATCATATTATTATTATAATACGAAAACCGACCGGAGAGAAATATTACCATTGTGTGAATTCGACGGCGACCGCGAGTTGGGTGGTGGTGGCGGTCAAATTATTATTAAATACCGATTTATCGCATGCGCGTATAGGTGCGCGGGAACATTATCATTATTGTTGTAAATCGGGTATGTATCGGTAATGCGCGGCCGGAGAGAAAAAAAAAAGAACAAAATTACAATAATTTCGTTAAGGTATTATACGTACTGATATTATACGAATGCACGTGAATAATTTTCGGCGCCTCGGGGCCGATAATACGGGAAAAATCGGTTGTATTCAGTAAATTAAACTGTCACCAGTGAAACGCTGCGGACCGCGACGCACGATTAGAATACACGTAATAACAACGTAATGTAATAACGTGTCCTTATGTGTGGTCCTCCGGTTTGATCGATCGCCGTCATACGCTCGTCCAACTAATTAAATATCGAAAGCAGTCGTATATTATAATGCCCAATAATAATATAATCGCGAGACTAATTTATTATAACCGTTATTTATATTTTGTTTGGTAGTTTTTTTTTTTTTTTTAATTTAATTTTTTTTTTTTATTTTTCAATTTCACAATATTCCCGACGAAACGAAAACGCCGTGTTACCTATACCTCCGGTAATAATAATATTATTATATCGGTTCACGCAACGCTTTGGCCGCACTCGTAATACTTCATGAACAAAAACTGTTATCCGCGAAGAATTTCATATTCCATACGGAGTACGCGAAAGGCAATACGATATAGGCGATTGACGGGAACGCGGTAAATTGCACCACAACCCCTTCTCACCTCCCGCGGGTCACCATGTTATATCGTACGTCAACTCTAAATCGGTACAATTATTATTTCGCGACTATTTGCGACCGAATATTTTTGCCGAAAAATTAATTTCATTGGTTTTGGTTACCCGTAAAAAAAAAAAAAAAAAATGCGTTACAGCGATTTCGTGCAACAATATTGCTACGGCGCAACTCGCGCGCGTCTAAAACGCCAAGATACGGGCAAGCTCGTTCGACTCCCGGGCGAAACGTACGGCCCCGATGCTGAAACACGATATTCAAAAGAAACTCCGCAACAATGATGCATGACAACACGACAGACGGAACCTATTAGACACTAGTGTCGGGCACTCAATCCGGATCGATTCGGTCCTATCCGGAATCCGGATTGGAAAAAACGGTATCAATCTAACTATTCAATGGTGAATAGTTAGATTTTTCCGGATTAATCCTGATTGATGAACAACGATGGATGTAGTTGATATAGGTACCATAATATTGTTATTGTACGGCATGTCACACAGGTATAAAACATTTTCTATAGTTTACCGACACCGTTTTGTTGAGCAATGTCTATTATAAAAAAGGTATACTTGTTATTTATTATTATTATTATTTGTTGTGATGTGATGTGGTAAACCGATCCCGCGTTATTTATAAATTATATAACGCATAAGGTCAATCCATGCGATTACATTATGGTAAAATAATTACATACGCATTATACGTGTATTTTCTTTAATAATATTTTTTTACTAACGTTGTTATGTTTCCCGGTTTTCCCATTTATTTGGAACTCCCGGGAATATCAAAGAATTACCTCCTTAAAGCACCTTCCCGGTCAGATTTCTTTTCAGAAAAGTTACAAAATTACTGGTAGAAGAGTTGTCCATAGAAAAAAACAAAAAACAAATAAACATCATTGTAAAACCAATACATTCCTCTTGTATCTATCCAGTACATACGCTTTGGCATAAAATGTATGCAAATATATGAGAGCGACAAAAAAAAAAACAACATTTTAGAGCCAAAAATCTCTTAAATGTTCGGAAAAAAAAAATTCCGAATAAAGTTAATACTTTTCGAAATAATGAGTGTCTTGCGTTATGTTGATCACATTTAATATAAATAAAATGCTGGTTTGGTAAAATCGGCGCTGACTCGCTTTTGCCGATTTAAGTTTGATATGCGAACATCATTGAAATATCATGACGTGAATTATCACTATCAAACTGTCACCAATCATAAAATACCGTCAGTACAGACGCGGTATTTTTTAGTTACAATAGCAACAGTACTCGTTTGTTATTTTTACGGACGTTTTTTTAAACGGTGTGTTTCTCTTTTCCGAGAAAATTCGTAAGCCGATCGTATTCATACCGTATTATAATCGTTCGGCGGTAACGATTTATCTGTTGACACAAACGTTCTCCGTTGTTCGTTTCGGATCGGGTTATATTCACGTGACACGGCGCGCGCGCTCGCGTTTAATGTACTCGTATACATCACGATGACATTGTAAATCCTCATAATATTATCATCTGGTCCATACCCCATCGGAACGGCCACTCGGGATATTTATATAAAGAAAAAAAAAAAGAAGAACGACACAAAAAACGGATTAATAAATCTGAAAACCGTGCGTACAGTCGCGCGATATAGTGAATATTGTCTGCATGATTCGGGAAACGATCTGTGTTGCGTGAATGAGGCTATAATAATATACGTATTATTATGACGTAGGTATTAGTTATAGGTACGACACGACTGGTTCCCGTCGTTTGTATAATATATTATATGCAAATGGAACGGTTTTTTTTTTTTTTTTTTTTTTTTTGGAAGATGGAGAGGGAGCCGGTTGTCAACGGCGTTTCTCGTATAAATCTGAACACCCGGTATAATAATACGTTTCGGTGGCTCCCGTCGACGACGTATATAAGTACGGCGCGGCCGTCGATTTTTGCGCGGACCACAACGTTACCGCGGTCAGGTGGTTTTTTTTTTTTTTTTTTGTAATCTTCCTCCGGATATTCTGTTTGTACGCGCGTTATCGCCGGCCATCGTTAAGAAAAGCAATAAATCGAGATCAGTAGGTACCTACCCATATTAAAATATAATTTCCGTTGACCAAGCGCCACACAAGATGATCTCCGCGGGGGAGACGGGCGCGCTGTCGTCGTCCGGCCGCAGTTTCGGCGGGGAAAGGCCGTGCGGCGCCGCGCCAGTCACGGTCCTCGAAATTCCGGTGTTTTTTACGCGTCCTACCCGGCGATAAGTTCCGCGCATATCTGCGCGGTCCATCGGTAAAACGAGTCGGTATATAATAGTGAAGAGGACGTCACGGTGGTATTTACCGTCGTCTCTGTCTTACTTTTAAACGACGGATATATGTATGTATATGTATACCGGGTGATACATTCAAGTGGGTACAGTCATTATCTCGGAAAGTTAGAGGAGAGTAGTGGAGTATCATTTGTGTGGCGGTACGGCGCGTGGCGTGTTAATACTGCGCTATACTCTCCTCCAACCTAAACTTAAAAGTGGAATATCTCCTCAAAGGCTTGAAAGAAATCAAAAATTTCAACACTCATATTTATTTTGACTAATACTCCGTCTATTTATGGATATTTTAATATAGGTAGACATTTAAAAATTAAAGTTAGGTAGTGGTTTTCCCCCCAAAAATAACAAATATACAATTGTGGATAACTGTTTCCTGTGTTTTTCCCGGTTTTCCCATGTTTTTTCCCGATTTTTCCCGGCAGAAAAACTCTTTGAAAAAATAGAAAAATAATCTTTCTAAAGTACCATTTTAGTCAGATTTCCTTAAATTTTGAAGCATTTTTGTTAAGTCTAACAATTTTACCACACATTACGTGCCGAATAAAAATGACACACAAAATTCTTAAAATTGAAATGGCTTAAATTTTTTGAAAATTTTTCCACGTCTAGAAAAAACAGATATAAATTGTCTGTCCGAATTTTAAGTCCATAGAGTTAATACGAATATTTTTAACTGAATTTCAATAAAAATATTAAAATGTTTATAAAAAGCTTAAAAATGGCCCAAATATTTCGAAAATTTTACTATGCCTAGAAAAGGCAAACATAAGTTTTATTTATAAATTTCAAGTCTCTACCAATATTTTTAACTGAATTACAACAAATTACAAAATTGAAAAATAATAAAAACATTATTTCCATGAATCTCCCGTTTTTCTTACGTTTTATCCTGATTTTTCCCAGATAGTATGAAAACCGCTTGGAAAATCAAAAAATGACCTCTTAAAGGTACCATGTGAACAACATTTCCTTTCAGAAATAGTGCCGCGCGTATATATCTGAGCAAGATTTCTGGAAGAATTTCGGTACACAGAATAAAACAAAAAAAATAATAATAATTTAACATCTAAATAAAACCAATACATTCTTCGCTACACTCAGAATTTAAAAAAAAACATCTGCCATTTTACCATATCTTAAAAGATTATGACTCTCCATCCCAGTTATAATATCAGTGGGATAAATGTGTACATTTTATCTTAAAACCCAGCCGTGTGAAATGTATTCAATATTAAGTTACGGTGTTTTTCGGTGACTCGGGGTTCCTCGTTAGTGGAGTTACGTGAAGTTGGTCCTCCGGTATTAAAGTATAGTTTTCTCGAAAACCGTTAGATTGAAAATTGTTTTATATCGGTTACAATGAGCAACTACAAATGTTTTTAAATGTTTGAATTGGTTCGGAGTCAACCTTACCATGTGGGCGGGGGCCAATTTCATGGACATCGATGTTCATAAAAAAACATTTCGTATTATTTTCAAATAAAAACCCGAAATGCGTTTCTATATACATATACATCGGGAAACTGTCCCGTTCGTATTTATAACGTCGAACAGTGAATATTATTATAAAAACTACGGTTCCATACTCGTTTTATTATTTCGCCCGCCGATGAACGGAGAACTTTTCTCATATAACACAGTACATAAAATAGTATGCGCAATCGAAACAATACAATGGATAGCGGTGAATGGTGATATTTTAAAATATAGTAAATTGAATAAAACGATATCCACGTTATATTTTACCGTGCAGAATAATATACCTACGAGTTATTATAGTACGTTCGGTTTGCCAAAAACCGATGGTGCACGGGCGAAAATAAATCTACACAATATTATATTATATTTCTCGTAACCGATATACGTTACCTACACGAGTTATAATAGCCGTTGAGAAATGAATTATATATGCTGAAAAAAAAACAAAAAAATATGACAAGCACGATGATAAACGAGTGCGCTCGATATTGAATCGAGGATTCAACTGGAAACACAAAAAATCAGTTTCTAAAAAATTAAAAAATGAACCGAACCGCAGAGTAGTATGTTTTGGTCCATAAGGTCTTTTAATTTACTTTACTATGTTTGCATTTTTACCCCCGTCCCTCTCTAATTGAGCGTTGAATCTGCCCCTGATACTATTTTATACTACTTACAAAACAAATGATAGGATTTGATCGTGCAAATAGAATTATACACAGTGTTATACGTAAATATTCGGAAACAATTAAGCGTAGGCCTAAGGCTACGCCTAAAACCGGCCCTGAAAACGCCACTGATACCGTCGTTATTTAATATTTGGTAGACCAACAATATTATTAATCTATTTTTCTAAATTTCTATGCACCTTCTCCCGAATCATTATATTTTTTACAAAAAAAAAAATGCTCCAGGGACCGACATTGGGTCTACACAACGGCACGGGATCGTTTACTTATACAAACCGGTTTGGACAACGACTGCGGCGAACCCGTGGAATAACAACCGACATCGTGGTTACACGCATACGCCTTTGAACGTCATCGACCGCCCTGTATGCACGCACAACATCGTCTAGGGCTCGCGCGCGAACGCCGACTTGGTCGAAAGCCAATTCGATTAATCAGACGCCGGCCATCGTACCTAATATTTTACGGCGTTGTGCGCGTCCGGTCACGGTGAGTTATAATATTATAAACGAACGGCCGTCATAGCATTACGTCGCTTCATATACATATTATCAGGGTGGTAAAAAAAAAAAACCGTTTCAATTTTTTTCTTTTTTTGAAACATGGTTTTAATTTTGAAAAATGTATGTCTATAATATATGTATGTTTTAAACATTGGTTTGACAATTAAGTTTATTATTTTTTTTTTTTATGAACAACTTTTTAACCAGAAATGTTGCTCCGGTTTTTAAATATAGCACTTTTTCTGAAATGAAATCTGACTGGGATGGTACTTTGAGAAGATCATTTTATGGCTTTCCAGGGTTTTTCATAAAAAAAAAAACGGGGAAAACCTGATAAAAAACGAACGAAAAATCGTTTTTCGTTAGCCAAAATTTATCGATCAAAGATTAATGCGTGCACATATACATTAAATTCCCCTCTATATCCTACCTTCCCAACTTCTCATTTATAACAGTGAAGTGACCCACATATGGTGCCAAGTATGTCCGTATCTTTTTTTTTGTATGGTAAATATCATAGCATAATAATAGTTGATTATAAATATAATTATTAAATTATATACTACTCTAATCTAGTTAACAACGACGTGATTATCACGTTATAACTTATCGTTTTAACATAATAAATGATAAAAATTAAAATATTAAATCGATAACAAAAATAATTTATAGCCGTATTGGAGTGACAGGCTTAGCGACTTGGATTTGGTTTTATTTATATTTTGATAACATACTTAAATGATAATTGTCAGTCAGTTTCGTTCGACCCGCGGGGAAAATAAAATTATAAAGAAAAAATTTCACACGATTTTATACGTTTACGAGACCGTTAGATCGTAGACCGGAAATGGATGAAATAGGTTTCAATGGTGATAGTGGACAATGATATATATCGGAAAGGTAATATTCAAGATTCGATGTATTATATGTATCGATATCGCAAATACCTGGTAACTACTTTTATTTCCCTCCTCGTTATCCGTAAACTTAAGGGAAAATGAGTTTAAATCATGAATGCAACAAACTCATGGGCGAGCGAACGGGCTGAGACACTAGATTTTTGCAACAAGTGTGGCTGAAATTTGTCCACCGTAAATCAATATACAATCCTCACTTCGCTCAGAATCTAAAAGATCTGGGAAGGGGTGGTCCGTTAAAAATTCCGAAAAATAATTCAAGTAAAGTACCCACCATCAAGCGGAAATTCCAAATCTTTTGAGGAATCGCGTGAAAAAATCTGAGCTTGTTTACCAAACTTAAAAGCGTGTTTTCCGAGTGAAAACACTTCTTGGTAAAAATAATGGCTTTTTTTTCGCTTTCATCGAAATTAAAAAAAAAATATATATATATAGTAAAATGTAATTATTATATCGACCGATATCCGCGTTCAATGACAACTATAGCGGTAAATCTATAATATATACATATCCGTTTCCCCGCCGCCGCCATTATCGTACTCGCATATAACATAATGCAACTTACCCTACGGTGACCTCGGCGGGTTTTACACATCATGACCATTTTAGGAACTTAAACAAATTCATTTATGTGTCATTAGACGGTTGTTTCGCCCGTTGGCTTTCTCTCGCACGAGGTGACCGGAGGGCGCATAATATAATAATATCATATTATAATATAGAGAAAATCTGGTTTCACGCTTTATTTCGCGAGTCCTGCAGTAGTAATTTTGTACAGTCATTTCCGTTTGTGTGCGAACGGGCGATGACGATATTCGTGTTATCCGCAATAATCATTAATTATTATATCATATCACTATTGAATCCGAATTCGAGATTCCGAAAGTTCACCGAGCCGAAATGCAATTACGCGTCCGGATAACAGAAAATTCGGGACATCCGGTGTTAACGAGTTTTTGAGTTCTGTCCAAAAAAACTCCGGACTCTGGACGTTACTATCGAGTTACGGAATTACCGTATACTGATCAATGTCCATTGATTTACTTTGATAATAACACAATTATATCGTAGTAAACGCTATAAGATTGTTTAAGTAATCGTTTATTTATAATTTCGTTTACAAACGTGGTCAAATCGATTTTACTATAACTTTGTTGTTTGATAGATAATGACTGCATGCAGCCGTTATCATATGTGTAGAAAGAGTCATCATTTAAAAATGTTGCTCGATGAACCAAAATTCTAAATATCAAGTAGCTTTTTAATTCGTTTGGTATTTGGTAAAATATATCGGGGATAATATTACAATAAAGGTAAACTCTATAATAATTATTAATGGGAGAAAAAAGGAAATACATTTTTTATTTTACTGTTTCCTAATTTTAGATTCTGAAGTGAACAATGCATAGGTTTTACTATGATGTTCTTTTTGTTTCTGTAAACAATTTCTCTATTAGAAATTTTGCTTCGACCAAAAATTTTATAAAAACGCATCATTTTTATGAAATTTATTAATTTGGAAGGGGGCGGATAATTTTTCTAATAGTTTTCTTTATAAATCGGAAAAACTTGCAATTTCCAGTATAATTTTGTTTTGATTTTTGGGTCATCTTGTAATCAGGACGTACTTTGGACGACAGTACCTTTACTATCTATTTAGTTGACAATATTTTATATTAAAAGACAAATCATCGAAATAATGACACAATTCATTATATTGAACACCTAACTAGAATGTTCTACTGATACACGGTGTATCGTGGCAATGGCCGTCGACAGCGCGGTTTTAATCTCGTCCGTTTCGATTTTCTCTCGCTCCAAACAGGCGGACAGTCTATCGTGTTCGGCCGCCACCCCCACCAGATCGTGTTTTTTAGCCACCAGCATGCGGTTTTTGGCCGCTAGCCTCACGTTTGTGGCTTCCAACTTGTCTAACAGTTCCTCCAACCGCGACACTTTCTGTGTGAGTCTATTCAAATCGTCGTGCATATCCGCCTTGGCCTTACCGATAGCTGCAAAGGATTTCTCTGTCTGCATTAAATGACGATCGACAAACGATAACAATCGATCATCATTTTTCGTGGCTTCACAATTATCGTTGTCCGTGACTTTGCTCTGCACGTCGAACAGTCGTTTGAATAATTTTAACATTATTTCTACAAATTGAACAAATCGACCGTGAATAGATTATAGGGTTATACATCCTTGTGTTCTATGCAATAAGACTAAATTTATTCAATTATTTATTAATAATTTGAAGATAAGCAAAGACAAAATTACGAGACATAGAAGTATAGACTGTAATATTATGAATTTCATAAATTAGCGCAGCAGTTTAGTGGAATTAGTTTCGAATTTAATTGACCTGTTTCTAGATCTTAGTGATTGGTAAATTTTATTTACTACTCGTATATCCCGCCGTCACTGTGATGTTCAAATTTGAATTTTTTATCAGTGTTCTTAGTTTGAGTGTGGAATAATACATTTTGTTTGATAAATAAACATTGCTTACTTACGATGATACTAACAAGATTGCTGACGAACGTGTGACTGTCTGTGACTTGATGGATAGTGGATAAATATATGCCTATTAATTTTTTATAATTAATTAATGGGCGTCCAATACTAAAATATTGGACACCTATACTGATACTGAAAAATATGATTTAAATATAGACTTTCGTATTTGACGGGAGAGGGATTATGGCTTTCTGTCACTATTGGTGTTGGTGAGTGCAAATAATGTGCGTTAAATGGTTGTAGCTTTAATGGAAATATTTTTTATGCGTTTTAAGAAATCTAAACTCTGTGTCAACACCGACAAGTATTCAATAGAATTTAACATTTGATTGGGAAATTTTCGAGTAACTCGGGTACCTATTGGATTCAGTTAATCAAATTGATAAGTTACTTAAGAATTAACAAGAAACCGTCAATGATAAAGACTCGAAATCAACGTAAACATAGTTTAAACAACTCAACTTATCAACTCATTTATATGATATATTTATAATCTCAATGCTATTACTATGACTAATCGTTTTAAAAAAGAATACGATTAAGAATTAAAACGTTTTCGGTTGGGCAATAACTCCGGTTATTTAAATTTTTCTTAATGATAAAAATAAAAATATAACAAATGTTTTAGAACAACACAATTTAGCTATAGATAAATGAAATATCTATCCAAGATAAATATTAAGATAACATGATATTATTCTTGTAGATAAGATGAAAAATATGTGAATATAATTATCTAGGTAATCCGAGAACGCCGAATGCGAATATTATGAGTCACGCTGCTACAATTTGTATAACAGTTAGTGCCAGAGTATCCCGGGGACTCTGCGATATTGGATTTTATCGCACAATAATCGGTCGCGGTGCGCGCTATAAATCGATACGATTTCAATAGTATTTAAATATATCATACGGATACCCCGTACAGTCGCGTATATTATTCCGTTTCCTCAATACCGGGTACCTATATAATACTCTCGTATATAAATAAACGACCGGGACCGTGACGGGACAATGTTAATATAATGTTATCCCGTGTGCGAGGATCGTTAAAGAAAAAACGAATGCGACGGATATATAGTGGCGTTAAAGTCTGTACGGCGGCGATAAAAATTCATTAGAGTCCGCCGCCGCGACGTCTCGTTCGGCTATAATAATATAATATAACGATTACGACGACGGTGGTTTTTTTTATATATATATTTATGTGATATTTTTTTTATTTTCAAGTTATCAAGCCGTATAATTTTTCAGTATTTATCTAGACGCATTTTATACGTACACACAGGGTGTTCCACGGAGATCTGACAGATGCAATCGCATTGGTTCTGTTCGATGTTTTTAAACATGGGTAAAATATTAGCTATATAACATATGACCACATTATTATGTCGTAAATAAAATTTGTAGTAATTTTTGTAAGAATATCAAATAGTTTATCGTTGTAAAAAAATATTTCGTATGCTATAACAATTGATAAATAATCATTTTAAATATATTTTTTTTTTTTTTTTTAATAAATAATAAATACTAGATCATTGGGCATTTTTTGTTATAATTTGTTTATAAAACTAATCCATTGCTGACGAAAAATGATTCTGAGCAGAGTATTGTACATTTGCCTTGTTGCCCTTGTTGCCAAGACGACCCAGTATCGACAAAAATTGTACAAACAGTTTTTTCTATTTATTAAGAAAAAACTACACGGAAAAACAAAAAAATGACCGTCTCATTGCACCAAATAGATAAAAAGTGCTACATTAAGTTTCTGCAACGTGTTTGATTGGATCCGAGATTTTCGGTTGAAAAGTTATTTGCACGCAAAAAAACACACACACACTCATCATAGTAAAACCAATACATTCCTCGCTTCGTTCCGAGTCAAACAATACCGAACAGAACGAACGTTACTGCGTTAATCGTTTACAATATAATAGGGGGTCGCGCATACAGGGTACCGAATACCTTCTGTACTAATCGGATTATTCGGTATTGCAATACAATGTACGGTAATAAACGCGGGTCCAAATGAAATTTCGAAATGTCGTCCATGTGTATAATAATTGTACCCGCGCGCGTGTACCGCGACTATACAGTATTATTGTATATTGTAATATAAATATACCGGTCGGAACCGAGGATGAGAGGGGAGACGCTGAAAAAACAACGAAAAAAAAAAAAAAACAAAATAAATAAGATGAAAAAATAAAATCATCCGAAACCGGTCGTGACACGGTGATTTACGTTTCCGAGTCAACACAAAACCCATTTTTCTCTCGTTCGTTTCCCTACTTCCTACTACTTTACTATGCGTATATATATATATATACAATATATATAATAATATACAGTATGCGCTGTTACAACACTACCGCAGCTAACTTTATATACGTGTATGCGTATTTATACGGTACGCACGCACGCTCGCTATAAAATTCTCGAGTGACTCCTCGGCTCGACTCGACTGTAATAATATTATAGGTGTATTATATACATATTATTATATTACATGTGTGTGCGTGTGTGTGCGTGTGTGCATACGTTATCGTAGCTGCGGTGTGCCCGTGTACAATAATACGATGATGACTTATGGATCGGTTTCGTCGAGGGTGGTGGCGACGACCATTAAAGTGCGCGTATACGCTTACACGGGTACCTGCCGGGGCATTAAATTTTCACACCTGCGCCCGTCGGATACCCCCACGTAAGTATTGGGTACACGTGTTCCGGACACGACGTTAACATCGGTGTTAACACGCGCCAAACCAGACCCGTCGACCGGCCGACCGCGAGCCCGGCGCGCGCGCCGCGTCAATGTGCGCAGACGCGAATATTACGATAATTTAACGCCGTACAACGCGTTTCGTCGAACACGCTCGGTTTTCCGTCGGTTTTTCGCCGCACGTCATTCGTCCGCCCGACATCGACAATAATTTGTCCGCGAATATCGTGCCGGCACACGGTTTCCGGTTCTCGAACAATAATAATACGAGTGACGGCAACTGCAGGGTGATGCGGATAACAATGCGGATCGCGTTTTTTTTTTTTTTTTTCTGAACGCCCTAAAGCATTGATAGTGCTTACCGAGCGCACAAATCGTCGCGTGTATCAAAGAGTTAAAATACGAAACTTGCGTTTTGCGCTTTAAGAACTTTTTACTACTTTTAGAACATTTCGATAAAATTTATTTTGATTTCTTCCTAAAAGGAAAAATATTCATATTTCTATTTTTAAAACGTATATTATATCGACCGTACCGGATAAATACGATACCGACTGTTATTCATCGAGTTGTGATGTAGTCGTATTGCACTATTTGCACTGTTGTGTTCGGTAAATTTATGTACCCAATCAAAACGGTTATTTTTCAACATTTAAAATAATTTTTAGAGAATCTTTTAAGGCATTTTTCTTGTTTTTTGGAGCATTTATATCCGCAATCTAATAATAACAATCGCTGTACCATTATTATATACGCGATAATAGATTAAGTGCACAGATGAGACCAGGCACGAATTTAGAGCAAATATCTGGGAGAGGGCCAACAATTTTTTTACAACACAAATACAATTAAAATATAATAAAATACATTACGTATACTATTTTTTCATGCAATTCTTATACAAAAATCGGAGAAATAATATGTCTAGGGGCATAAGCCCTTAGGGCCCCCTGGATCCGTCCCTGGACGAGACAGTACTGAAATATTAGCATTTAAAATAATCGGTCGTGTTACATCGTGTGTTTTAAGCACCTGCATAGATTAAAGGACACTATAGGTATAATACTCTGGCCGATAATATGATTTTTATAACAATTTGATAATAACGAGATTTTTTAGACACTTTATTTCAAACGACAAACGGTGATAATTGTAATAAATCTTTTATCCCAAAGAAGAAAAGCTTAAGTCAATTGCATACAAAGAAAAATGTTTTTAAAAGAGGGGAAGTGACGGAAATTGTGGAACTGTGGAAAACATTTTTGTCTGACTTTCAGATCTTAATCGTCTAAAATGCACTCCATCTTTTTTAATGCGATCTTGTACCTACTCGTTTTACAACAGAGACAGTATCTTTTGCTTTATTCGGTTTAGGTTCTGGTTCCCTGTTCTCAATTATAGTTATTTCATTAAAAGATTCAAGTATTTTGAAATATTTTAATTCACGATTCCGGTACCAAATGTTTCAAGGGTTTTCGGAATTCGTAATCTTTGTGGAAAATCGCAGGATCGTGATTAACAGCGTGCTCTGTATATTGTATACACACTCGGCTTTATGTTAATTGACAAGCATTGGTCGACCATTTCTCCCGCGGTGTATTGTGCGGTTATAAATCGGTTAACATAATATTATACCATCAGGGCTTACATTATTAATACGACCGAATGCTCCGAAATCGCAAATTGATTACCAAAAATTAAAGTACCTACTCACGCCACGCCACGTTACGGTTACGGCGGTAGGTACGGTTTCATGCGAACGATAAAATATAATAATAATAATAATAATAAAATCGTTTAACTGAATATTGAGATTTACTTGCAGTTAAAGAGACGACAAGTTCGTACGAGTACATATTAATGATTAATCGAATAACGATGAAAAAAAGAAACGTTTGATTTATGGCGATAAAATATCAAAATACAAACGCAATAATAAAAAAAAAAAAAAAAAAACATTACGATTTACAAGTGAATATATGTTTATAACTGCATGAGTATACACGTCGAATATATGTATATTTTTTTTTTTTAGATTCCGAGCGTATTTTTTTATTGTACATGTACTTTATGGTTAATATTATTATATTGTCGAAGGCGAATATACCCGCGCACGCGAGTGGACGAATCCGATGCGTCGGAAATTTATGTGCATAATAAAAGAAAAAAAATCGAACGACAGTTTTTTTACTGGCGACACGTATATAAAATATTCAGGGAGGCTCGAAAGAGAAAAAAACAAATACGAAAAAAAAAAATGGTGATACTAACCCATATTCTCTATAATATAAAAATGAGAGAGATCTAAAAGAAAATCATTAGGTATTATAGTTCGCCTTTGCGTCGACTGAGGTCAAGGTCGATATCGTTAATAGACGTGCGAGTATACTATGCGAAATTGACTTCTTGATGAAGTCTTCATCAAGACGTAACACATTATACTTCCGAAGATATTTAATCAGTTGGACTCGTACGCAGTGGAGAGTCTAGAAGGGACCGATAAGGGTTACTGACAGTACCTCCTCCCCCTCATTCGCTGCCCAATACACTCTTAGCTTGGCTTTCGTATTAAATATATTCCTTATTTAAATTTTCAAAATTTTCATAATACTATGCCCATACATTTTCAAAATGTATAGGTATAATATTTATTTATATTAGGAACTCACGATGACTTTACTTCGGACCATCTATCACAACTTCTCTGAGCCAATTTTATGGTACGGTAAGAAAATATAGACCCAAAAAAACACCCCACAAATTTCGGAAGTCTTGTTCTATGTCGGGTTTCTTTAAAGTTTGGTTGGATTTAGTTACTTACCGGGAACGTTCCTCGCAATTGGCGATAAATATAAATAGTCCCCTCCCCCCGTAACGAAGTTGTTTGCGTTTTATCCACTGTGTACCGTCCGTTGCTCCGCGTGCCCCCAGAGTTTGAAATTCCGCGGTGGAATTCAACAGCAAATACCGCATATTTGTAGTTTTTTTTCTCTTCCTCGTATGCGCGAATAATAATATTATTATCACTCGCAATATCCAGCGCTTCGGGTTTTTGTCGGGTTCGCGTCGCCCGTCGTCTCCATGACCGATCCGATAAGTGCATATACAGACCCATCAAGTATCGCCCGATACGGAAAACAATATCTAGGGAAATAGGTAGACTCGCGCCGCGAAAGAAATGATTGCAATAAAATAATATTATTATCGCTGTACTATCAATTATTATATTATCGTCGTCGGCCCGGACCGAGACGGCGGTTACACAAGTGGTTGGTTACCGGTCCCACCCGTCTATACGCAGACAAGAGTCTGCGGTTCCGCTCCCGGAACATAAACAATTCTGGTCCCCCTCCCTCGGATAATTATCAATACACATACGTAGATGGGTACACATTATACGAGTGCGCAATGTCGTACTCACATTTTTCGTCGTCGGATCACGATCGGCGGTTCCTATATTATCGGTATGCGGAATTCACATGTGGTATTATTTTTTATTTTTTGTCGAACTGGACATTTTTTATCGGATAATTATATTATTATTCACCTCGGTAGTTCAGTGCGGTATTTGAAAGCAATAAGTATCCTAGGTAACCGTGTAGCGTACTGAAATAGAATATTATGACTACGACGAGGATTTTAATGCAAATTGTATTTTTTTTCTGAATGTCCTAAAGCAATGGTTTCCAAGCACAAAATCCATTTCATATATCAAACAATTAAAATATGAAACTTTTATTTTTCATTTTTTTTGGAGTTTTAGAACTTTTTTATTTTTAGATCATTTTTTTTTTTTGACATTTTAATTGCATTTTTAGATTTTTAAAAGATATTTTTCTTCTTTTTACAAACTTCATAGTGTTGATAGAAAATTTGTTAACATTTATTTTGGTTTCCTCCTAAAAGAAAAAAAGTTCATATTTCTATATTTTAAATATATTAAATAGGTAAAGATTTACCGATTTTATCAGATAAATACGATGCCGGTTACAATAAAGGAAACGATAAACTATTTATCGAGTTGAAATGTAGTTATATTGTACTATTTGCGTTGTTGTGTTAAGTAAATGTATATATTTAATAAAAAAAAGTGTTGTTTTTAACGTTTAAAATAAGAGCATTTCTAGAACATTTTGATTAGGTATTTTTTTTTTTTGTTTTTTGAGAGCATTTAAATTTACAACCTAACTATGGCGTAATAATAACGGCGTCGAAAGGCATCGAAAGGCATCGAAGCAACTATATAATCAGATAACTTGACTTTTTAAAATAACAACTTAACCTAATCTGACCTTTATATTTTTCCCGAGTGTTTTTAGTCGCATGAGGTTTATCTGATTTTTGCACTAAAAATCTATAATAACGAGTAATTCTAATTTGAAAACTGTACTTGTATACAATGCACTAGTATACATTATACAGTATTTTTAACTCCAATGGTAACACGAAATATTTCAGCCAGATGGGATATTTTTTGGAAAACCTGGGAAACTAAAATAAACATTTTTCAAAACCATTGCGATGCACTATTTTACTATTTCAACTTTGACTTTGAAAACGATTATTTAACTTATAGCGCCGAGCCCCTTTTAGACAGTATTTTACCCCTCTTCAACCCTGCCTCACAAATACGTCTCTGGTGTATCTATATGCACTTTGTTTTGTCTATTTCAATATCAGTAGTATGGCGAATTGGCTCGCGTGACATAATAAATACACGTGATTCTTGTAAAAAAATAAAAAAATAAAAAAATAAAAATTAAAATTAAGTACTTAAAAGTAATAATAATAATATACTTAACACGCATTTCCAGACGATTATCTGTTTTTTTCTTTCTTTAATCTTTTATTTGTTAAGTTTTTGCGCGTGTGACGGGTCCATTAATTACGTATTTATAGACGAAAAAATATTAGGAATTCCGTCCGTGCGAACGGAGATAGTATTACTATTATTGCTATTGTTACCGTTGACCGGCGCGGTACTCTTAACACGCGAACCCTGTCGAAATTTTTTTTACTAATTTCTAATACCATAAATATTATTTCAATCTCGAACGGCCTGCGAAAAAAAAAATAACTATCGTATATACAATAACGAATAAACGAATAAACTTTACCGGATTTCGAAATTATTGTTATTATTATTATCATAATATAATAACGTTTCGTGGGGTCAAACTTCATTTTTTTTTTTTTTTTTTTTTATAAAAACGGATAAAGTCGTATAATACGGCAATCCTCGGCTCTATCTCTATGGGAGACGCGTATTAATATTATTATCATATAATATTAATAATAGTGTAGGTAATACGATACTATAAAAACAACGGGCGGTCGTCACATTAATTTTTCAAGTAGCTAATGTTCACAAAACGTTTCGAGCACGGTAATAATATTCGTCCTGGCTATACAAATACTCAGACGCTAATGAGCATATACAATTATTTGTATTAGTGTTCCTAATGTGATGACGATGACGATGATTAGACAGCCTACACTTAACTATATGATACAACTACAGTGACTATTATTTCATTTTTATCGGTATAGTCTTGAAACAAAATATTAGAAACCTTTAAAAAAAAACTTTTTTCAAATATTCTCAATCAGAAAGCGGTTTATCGTTCTATATGATGCAATACTAAAACTAGTGGCTGATGGATTATAATTTGGTTTAATCGCCACATTAAAAATGTTATGTTGATCTTTACACATTTTTTTTTTTTTTACTTTTAAAGAAATAAATTAAAATTTTCTTCAGTTGATAAAGGACATGTATTGTTTATTTATTTAGGATACAAATATACGAGCCCAATTTCAATAAGTTTTAGAATGGATCGTCTCGAAATGTCTTATAAAGTTGAAACTATGAGAACACTGAAACTACGGCTATAACAACTGCTTCATTACACAAGCAACATAACACATAATAATGTGTGATTCAAAACATTAGTTTTGAATTACTCCAAAATCCACTGTCCATTGTTCGTGAAATAATCTCCCACTTCCGCTTGTCTCCGGTGTTAATTTTAGTTTTTTAAACATCTATATTCTATGCATTTATACATACAATAATAATATCGAATTGTTTTTAGTGAATTATATTTAAATTGACGTGTCACTAAAAATCGTGTACGCGTGTGTCACTGTGTGGCACGCAGTAACGGTTTTGAACAAACTTCTAAGGAGGGGGACGATAGTGGCGGATTTGCGAAATGTCGGTGTTTAAAAAAAAAAACAAACAGAGGTGTTTTAGTAATATATTATATCGGTTTATCCTATATATTATAGCTTATCAAAATAACGCGTCATAATAATAACACGTGCCTACACGCGAGCAATTCGTATTATATAGTTCAATAATAATATAAAACGCGTAGGCATTTTTAAATAATATACACGCCCTGTATAACATAATGCGTGTGAATGTTTTCCGGCTACCATATCAATATTATAATAATATTATATAAGTATCTACGGAGGCACGTACACCAAATAAAACAAGACAAACCGTTTATAAGAAGTGGATACAATATTAGATTCTGTGCCAGGCGAGTAACTGTGAGTAAAAGTGTTCTTTTTTTTTTGTGCCTGTAAACAAATTTTTTGTCAGAAATCCCGTTCAAATCGAAAGCTTCAACAAGACATTCTTGTAACATTTTGAAGCTGGTTAGTTCATTGAGGAGGCAAATACTTATAAATAGCTCAAAAATCGCCGGAATTTTTTTGAAAATTCTACCATGTCTAGACGGGGCGGTTTTCATTTGGGCAAATCGTACCGAAATCACATATCATTTGGGCGAAATTAACACGGCCCTTTAATATGTCTAATACATAATTTGAGCAAGCTTATTAGTGTTTGAAGTCTGAAATTTTGGATTTTAAATAATTATTTCAATATTTGGTCCCACTGTCTCACAGATATAAACTTCCCGCCAATTTAGGTATTTAATTTTAAGTATATCATGTTATTTTTCAAGTCGAAATTTGTATAATGCATTTTAATTCTTTACTTCTTATCTAATGTATTCTTTGAACATTTCTAGTCTCAAACCAAATACAACCAAACATTCAAATCGAAACTGATAATACTGGTATTTCCGTAAACTTTCTTTTTTTCTGTTTGTTCTCAGTTATAAAAAAAACTAAAATAAAAATAAAAAATAGCCTCCACAGTGCACCAAAAAGATCTAAATTACTATAAAAAAAAATCTTGTAGTTTTAGATTGAAGTAAGATTTCTGGTAAATGAGTTGTTTAAAAGCACAAAAAACAAAAATATTTAAAAAACGCACACATAGTAGAACCGAAAATTTCCTCACTGGGCATAGAATCTAAAATACAATTGACAATACTCTGCTCAGAATCGTTTTTTGTTAGTCATTGTCTATCGTCACATTACACCCATCAGCAGTATCAATCTGATGCTGTTGTAATGTTATTTTTTAGTCAATTCAGCCTCCGCCGTCCGCTGATTCTTTAGTCTGCATAATACGAACGTGTTGAAGCTCGCGCGATCAACCGTATGTAGATATACAGTTTTTTTTTTTTTTTTTTTTTGGAAGTCATCGAAAATTTATAGGCTCGGCTAACACTGCAGCAGCAATGTATAGGGAATGCTGCGTTGTGGACAAGACAACCGCGGACACGGGTTCTCGGATCCCGAGCGTTAGGGTGGTCTTTTCGGAATGATTTAATTCACTGTTTTCTTTCTTTTCCTTTTTTTTTTTTTATTTATTATTATTGTTATTTTTTTATTTATTTATTTTTTTTTTTTTTGAAGGACTGGGAGTATTTACACGGACGACAATCCCGGAGTCGCCCACGCCGTCGTCCCAGCTCTAATCCATATAGAATTTTTTTTTTCTTTTTGTTATTTGCCTCTATACCTATGTATATTATATTATACAAAACGTTTTTATTCCTTAAATATTTATACGTTTTTAAAGTAATCGCCGGATT
Source organism: Cinara cedri (assembly GCA_902439185.1). NCBI lineage: Eukaryota > Metazoa > Arthropoda > Insecta > Hemiptera > Aphididae > Cinara > Cinara cedri. The sequence continues at coordinate 470,763 of CABPRJ010000485.1, read as the reverse complement.
AGCGCAGCGACAACTGCACAACAACCGGTGTTTCGTTTATACGTATACGAGTACCTATACATAAGTACCTACCTACCTACCTACCTACCTTCGGGTACACGGCAATGTGTCACGGGGACATTTTTATTTTTTTCAATTTTACATCGTTTTGATTTATACACGCCCCGCCGATCCGGCCAAAAGCGTTTGGAATTTGTCGGATTATATAATATTATGTATATTTTTTTCCTGCCGCACGCCTACTCGATCGAGTCTTATCTCCAAGTACAGGGCATTACATACATGTACATACGCATTATTATGTCACGATCGAATTAGTGGATGTGTTTTCCGTCTTCAGGATACTATATTCTTGTTGTTGTTTTTGCAGATGATTTTTTTTACAACGCTCTTATACGATAGTGCAATATTCAAAGTAGGGTGAATTGCGTCCCATAACAAAATTACGCATCATGCAGGAAAGTGGAGCGAATAATCGTATGGTTTTACAAAGATATTTATTTTTTTCTGCATGTGGACAACTTTTTTACCAACAATTTTGCTCCGATTTACAATTATGGCACTTTTTTCAAAAGGAAATCTGACTGGGAAGATACTTAAGGAGGTCTTTTTTTGATTTTCTCAAGAGTTTTCTTAATAAATAGTTGAAACAGGAAAAAAGGTACAATATTAAACAAATATTATTAAAGAAAATGTATAAAGCCTTTTTAATTATTTTACTATATAATATGGCATATATATATATATATATATTGTCGACATAGCATCACTATCATCTGAACTCGGCTCAGAATCGTTTTTACGTTAGTAATCGTTAACCGTTGCTTAAAAATATAAATTAAATTACCTATACCAGTGACGGCACTCGTTCCCGTTATCCTTACTGAAACTATGGTATGATTAATCGTTGCGTGCAGATATAAATTAAATTTCCTTCTACTACCTTCTCAACTTTTCACCTACAACAGTTGTTCACCCCCGTGCGAATTATGTCCGTCTTATTTTTTCTCATTCCTACAACAATTTTCTTCGTGTTTACTTTTATCGTACTCTCGAGTTATTAAATTTCGACTTTAGTTTAAAACTGTATTATATTGTTACCTTGTAAGTATTTATATTGCTATGTATTTTGCCACTGTGTAAAAATCGATTGGCGTCGATTCTAATAAAATGTATTCCTTTTATTACGAAAAGCGCTAGGTAATTATTAAAGCGACCTTCTATATAAATAAGTAGATTAAATATCAACCGAATTCAAAATGTTGCAATTAAGCCAATATGAAAATTTCGATTGGAGCAATATTAGTATTCTAATACTAAAACCTGAAATGCAAACTAAAGCTCAAAGAAATGGTACTAAGCGTTTAAACGGTAGATGTAGAGGTCGACTGTCTGCCGTGCAATGACCACTTACAGTAGCTTCGTCTGTGGAAAGGAATGCTGAGGCTGATTTTTAACATTTTTTTTTTTTTAACAGTTATTTTTTACAACTTTAACATTTTTTTATGATTACATATTGGATTTAAATTATATTAGGTATGGAAAATCATTTCACTGGCTGCGTGTTATAGTAATATCTTTATGGTTATACTACCGTTTAAACGCATCTATACTAAAAATGTATTTTATAAAATAAATGCGAAAATGTGTTTGGGTGTTTGTGATTCAGTAACGCCAAAACGGCAGAACATTTCGGATGAAATATTCTGGATTAACAACACACGGGATACATTCCTATTCGAAAATTCAGCCCCTAAAAGGTAGTTGGTATTTTTGGAACGAAAATCGAAAATTATTTTCGTTCGTATTAGGTTAATTTGGTGACACGGATGAAAAAAATAACAAGACAGTTCCAATAAAGCTATTGATTGGAGCGAGATTTCCGGTAGATAAGTCGTTCACTATAGATACAAAAAAAAAAAGAGGTCCTTGGATAATGGGGACGAGTGCGGCCGTTTTGAAATTCTTTTCGATGGGTTTTTGACGGTTATATCGTGATATGCGTCATTACGCGACGGTATTACCAGAGCGCTTGGGAGTGATGGCGATGACGCGTGGAAAGTTTACGGGTTTTTATAGTCGTTACATTCCTCCGGGGTTCTGATCGTCGACATTCTGAGCGAAATCGTCACCTGCAGCGGGAGTCGTTACCCGCGTTAGCCGGTCGGCAGGAAAATATCGTTTTACGGACTTCGCCGTAGCGCAAAGTAGCCCCCGGTCCGGACGGTAATCCGCAGAAAACACACGCCCGAACCGCTCTCACCCGTCACCGTAATTAACTGGTGTTCCGCCGATCTACCGCGGGGTCCCGAAGTAATCGCGTTGACGAACGTATCGGACGAACATTCCGATGCGGCCCGCGCGCGGGCCGGCTTCGGATATCGTTCGGAAGTCGCCGAGCTCGTCATTAAACGCGTACGCGTCCAACGGATCGGCGCTCGGTGCGGCGCGTCACACGGTGTGTATATTTAAAAAAAAAAATTATAACGGGCGAGTAGAGAATATATTTCGTTCCGCGGTCGCGTTTAACGATATCGCGGCCGTCGTGTGTTTAACAATAGGCGCGGGATGCCGCAGAAACACGAACGTCCGGTTATTAGCCAACCACAACTGCGATGATATTATTAACGGTCGTCGCATCGGCTACGTCGCACAAGCGGTTTCGGAGACTGTGAGTGTTCGAAATAAAATAAATACGGTCGATCGCGGGGCGGGAGATGAATGTTTCCCCGTTTCCTCGACCGCGTTCCCCTCGGACACGTTACGCCGTCGCCGCCGTCGCATAGCGCGTGCCGTGCGGTCGGCACGGAGAGGCTGGCGCGCATAAAAAAATATCCGTTATCGCGTACAATGATATTTTGTATACTTACGCGGTCGCGTATCGAATTATCGTTATTATCGATGGAACGCGAAAACCTCGTCGCCGGTCGTCTCCGGGTAAAACCGTCGTGCGCGCGATAGCCGATCGTGTCCGGAGATACCGCGGACGGCCGGACAAAATGGTACCTGCCCATACCGATAATAATAATAATAATAATACCCGCGCATAATGTACTTTCGAGATTTCCATCGTGAGCCGCCGCCGCCAATAATTCACAATAATATCTGGCTACCATATCGTTATTTTTTTTTTTTTTTTTTATTATTATTATTATTATTATTATTGCTTGTTTTGTAACGTTTTATATTTTATTATTCATTTTTATTTGCCACCGCCTATGTATAGGTACGCGAACGGTAAATAATTCAACGCGGACCTCCTGACAAAAGGCGTCATAAAAAAAAAAAAAAAAAAAAAAACGCTTGGATATCGTGCGCGCGAGCGGTTTTTTTTTATTATTATTATTTATTTTTCGTTCTCTGCCGCCCCGCCGCCGTTTGTTCGAGTCTGCTGGACTGTGAAATATCGACAGGGGTCCCCGACGACGACGGCGACGGGAATAGGTGTACTGGGTCACAAATTTCTTCTACGCGCTACGCCGCCGGCCGGCTGCGGCACCGGTCCGCCGATCGGGAAACTATCGCACGAGGGAATAATATTATTGCAATCGAGTTTTTTTTTTTCGTTTTTTTTTTTTTTTCTTTCGTCGTGAGTTGTGAGCGATTCCGGCGAAGTAAAGGTCAACGCGCGCGCGACGAGAGCGTCGCCGATAACTATCGGATAATATGGGGGAAAAAAAAATGAAAAAAAAAAAAATCACACGTTTACCTGTATCATTATGATAATACTTATTATATACCTACGCCGCGGCGGGGAGATATAATATGACGTCTGGGCGCAGAAAAATTGTGGACGGATTTAAAAAAAATCAAATTTAAAATAAGAAAAAGAAAAAACCTCTCCACCGGGGAACCGGTGATCGGACGGTCTCGTAAATATTATACAAATATTTTTTTTCGTTTGCCCGGAGTATAATAATTTCGCGGTGAAAACCGTTTTGCGTCATACGTTCCTATTAAAATGAAACGCGGCGCGACAGACGGACAATATATTATTATTATCCTCATAACGCCCATGGTGCTAAGAATAATTTTGTAACATATACTGAGTCATTTAAATCGCATGACATAGTCAAATTTTCCACGACACACTTATTTTTTCGAAAATTAACTTATGTATAAACTATGTAAAATCGTATGATATATTCTAAAATATTTCGTTGTCCTTATTTCTGTCACTCTTATTTTTAGAGATGAAACGACTGCCTGCTTTTGTTTTTCAAATGGCAACATATATGAAACATGTCATAAATAGATGTAGTGTTAGTGATTGGTGTGATAAAATCAGAATTCGAAAAATTCATTTTGCAACTATGCCGTTTTGTATTATTTTTAATCGCCCTGCACACACAAAATATACGAGTATATTTTACTAGTTATAAAATGCGACACTGTCGGATAACGTTTTAACGTTTCACGTTTCACGTAAACAAACGAATAGGCCATTCAATTAGGTTTTATAGAAATAAAACATCTATTATACAATGTATACATGACTAAATTTTTAAGACGACTTTGTCGGAGTTTTACATTTTTTTAGATTCTAATTTGAACAAGGAATGCATTGGTTTTACATTGATGTTTATTTTATTTTATTTTTTTATGTGAACATTTTTTTTACCAGATAGCATACTCCGATTATCAAGTATAGCACCTTTTCTGAAAGGAAAGTACTACTCCTTTGAGTGGTATTTAGAGAGGTCATTTTTCAAATTTCTAGTTAATATTCGAATTAATGAGGAAAATCCCGGTCTTTAGGTTAAAAAAAATTGAAAGATTAAAAATAAGTTTGTCAATGGCAACCCTTTTTATTTATTTTTATTTTTATTGAGTTTTTATATAATTTTTAAAAATTATATTAATCTTTTTTAAACAATCATTATTTTCACGGAAACACACATTGTTGTTATCATTTTACCATAATATGACATATATATTATCGATAAAGTAACAAGACAACTGAATTTCTCTCAGAATCGTTTTCTTGTTAGTAAGGGTTTATCGTTGCTTGCATATATACATTAAATTCCCGTTTCTATCCTATACCTTCCAAATTGCCCACCCACAACAGTGCCTGCACTCACGTGTGAAGTATGTCCGTCCTTTTTTTTTTATATAATTCACTTATATCAAAATATGTCGACGAAATTGTCTCCAAAATTTTGTTGTACAAAAGTTTTTCAACGGAAGGTTTTGTATGTTAGGCCGATTTTAAAGGTCTTTTCGATTGCTTTACGTGAACGCGCTCGACTATATTGTCCGCGGTTAGAATCACAAAAACGGCAAATGTCACTGGCCTCTGAACGGTGGAAAAAATAGATAAAAAAAAAACAAAAATATAAAACGCCGGCCCGCCACAAATCCCGTCAAACAAATTTATCGCTACCATTATAATAACGCGTTTTTAACGAACCCGGGAACACGATATAATTCTCGTCCTAACAAAATTATGCGTTTTCAAAAAAATAATAACAATAATAATAATAATAATAACATCCGTATTCAAATACCGCGGGGTATATATTATACGGTTTCGGCGGTTAGCAATACAATCACGGTGTTACAACACCACGACTACCTGAATGGCGTGCCTATAATATTGTACCTACCGGATAAGTGTTATCTCGGGATCTGAAATTTGAATAGGATTCGGTACTTTATTGGATCGCGGCGGGCTGCGCTGCCGCTATTACTGAACACAATAATATCGTATTATACGCATTACATTACGGACGAAACATTAAAAATAAATAAACCTCTCGGGGGGGCGTCGCAAGTCGTTAGACACGTCGTAATCGTAATAATATTAGGTATACACACACGCGCACACGCGCCCAGGACTGAATGGGAAAAAAAAAAAAAATGAATGAACGTGACGCACGTTTATTGTTGTATTACACTATATTATTAAACTGTATGTATACAGCGTGTTCCGTTCGATTATAATATCTGTAGCGACGGGCGATGTTTCGGCGGGACGGGTACTGATTGACACGGAGCTGCTCTTTTTTATTTTCATCGTTTTTTTTTTTTTTTTTCAATAATATAAACGGATCCAAAATACGCATTTTTCGACATTTTTAAAAAATGTTCGCCCGATAAAACTTATGTTTCGATTGTTCAACGGAGAAACGCCGGTCAGTTTTTCGCAACCGAGTGTAGAATGCTGCAAGACGACATCAATATTGTACACGAGATCGGATGATAGAATTTAATGTAAGTATAGATACAATATCTAGTGTCTGCTCGAAAATCGCCAGAAATACTATGGCCGTCTAAAATTTATTGAAAAAAAAAAAAATACAATTTTTCGAACGAATTTAAAACGTCATTATATAATTATGTATGCGTTATTTCATGCGTTATCTTTGTTCATGATATATCTATTTTTAAATAAACAACGAGTTAAAATTTATTCAAAAAATCGTAGCAAAAAATATCGTATTATTATTATTTTTTTTTTTTTTGTTTAATAAACCAGCGTGTATCCCGGGCGATTTTTAAAATTGCAGGAAACAATTTAATTAGTCAAAGTTTGTTGGCAAAGAACATAAAATTGCTCGAATCCGGTGTTAAACCGTGGGTTTTCCATTCAGACTCGAAATGTGTATTTCAGTTTCCACGATCTTTCTAACGTAAAAAAACAATCCTATTTCAATCTAAATTTTATTCGTGTTACTATTTGAGTGAAACACGCTGTATAACGTTCGTATTATTATTATATTATAAAGGCGTGTTTGCCGTTAATATGAAGTGTATCAGAAGTAGCTGGTAATTGTCCGTGGATGTTACAAACGTGCAATTTATATCGAGTAAATTATTATTATTATATTTTTTTTTTTTCAATCCAAGACGGGTGAATGGAATGGACGAATAAACATCGCGGAGCGTAATAAAAATACGTAGGTAGGTAGATATATAATTATAAGACGTGTAACGAGGTGTTTCGAAAATGTAATTGGTACGTTTATTTTCGGTTCATAAAATACGGTTTGTAGCCGGTTAGTGGCTGGTTTAACGACTGTTCGAACGAATCGGTTAATTTTTCTCGAATACCGAACCGTCAATTATATTATGTTAAAAAAATAGGTAACTACACTTGTTATTGTATAATAAAAACCGTCCCGGTTAAAACGCTTTAAAATGTCCATAATATGAATATAATATAGACATAAAATCTTAAAAATAAAAGTTAAATTAAATGAACAAACATCACATCAGTTGAGAATAAAACGTGAGAACACGACAACTTAATTTCCTTTTAGATTCCGTTTAGATTTCGGGTATAGTTTTTTCTCGGAAAACACGTTTACGGTTAGTAAAAATGCCCCTACTTTTCCACGCAGTAGGCCCCTTAAAAGACGCAAAACTTCCGCCGGCGGTACTTACTTTAAAAGATTTATGAACATTTTCAACAGTTCATCCCCACTAGTTATTTATTTTGTTGTTCGATTCTTGTTGACTTTTAAGTTGCCTAGTCTCTACTAATAATATACTCCACTCAGAATTGTATTTTCTTTGAAATGGATTACCGTCACATATAAAACATAAACTAAATATCACTCTGTATATCCGACTCCATTTTACCTTTCTGAAAAAAATATAGTTTATTTGTGAGGACGTGAGCAGTATAAACTTTCTTTTTTTGCTAATTTCTGCATATTTATATATTATATTATATATATTATATATATTGAAAAGCAAAGGTTACAATGGCTAGGCCATAAAATGAGAAGAGACTTAGCAGTGACGTGCGTGATAGTTGAAGATTGGTAAGCGACAGAAAAATAACCGTTACAAAGATAAATTATAATTTAATGCTAACAGCTGCCGTCTGATCATGAGATTTGGTAACATCATTGTAGACAAATTCAATAGTTACGATGTTACAAACTAAATTTTAGATTCTAAGTGGAGTGAAGAAGCTTATAGTTTTACAAAGATGTACATTTTTTTTTTTTTTTTTTGCTGTGCACAACTTTTCTACTAACAATTTTGCTCCAAATTATAGCATTGTTTCTAAATTTCACTAGGAAGGTACTTTAGAGAAGTAATTTTTCAATTTTCTCAAGAGTTTTCCCGGCCAATGTGAGAACTCGGGATAAAACATGGCAAAACCAGGAAAAACGTAGGAAAATTGAAAAATCGGTACTACATTAAATATATATCATTAAAGAAAATATATATAGCCTTTTTAAATATTTTACTATAATATGGTATATATATATATTGTTGACAAAACATCACTATCAACTGAACTCCACTCAGAATCGGTTTTTCGTAAACAATGGTTTATCGTTGCTTACAGGTATACATTAAATTACCTTTATAAATGGCTGCATCAGTTCCTATTATCCTAGGACGTCTTTTTTAATTACGTTATTATGTTATCACGTCAGTTCGATTTCAACATTATTTCAGATACAATAAACTACTTAAAAAGTGAAAATACATTTTTCAACTGATTAGATAACTTATGAGTTACAGATTAGTTTTAAGGATTACATAATTTGCCTAACCTAACCCCCTCTTCCCTTTGTTTTGTATAGCATATTATGTAAATTTTTAGTATTTAAAATATCCCGTAACAAAAATAAATAAATCTGGAATCCCTACTATTAACATTATAAATTGAATGCATTTATTTTTCTTTCTTATTTAACTGGGCTCATTACTATTGACTACATTACTGTTGTGAAAATTTCGGTTTTATACGGTAAAAACTAAACTATTAGGTATACGTTTCGTTAATTATTAGGTAAATACAAATATAATTAAATAAGTTTTAACTACGAGTAAATAAATTAAAAAGTGTCTAAAAATAATAATAAAAACTAGTAATTTTTTATGACTAAACATTCGAAAACACTCGGCCTTGCTGTCGCGCATCGTCATATTATCATATTGCTATACACCTACCTCCATGAATGTAAGTATGTCGATTCAAAAACCGCGTGATGGATCAATAGCCTCAAACCGCGCAAACGAACAAAACACAATAACGCTAATAATGATTATGTACCATTAATAATAATATAGGTACCTACCTAGGGTTTGAAATCACAGTTCGAATAATAATATTCAACGTGTCGACAAAAATTCTATCTCTGAATGTCGTACAATATTATAATAACCACACGCTATTAAAACATCACATATAGGTGAAAGTACCTATATATATAATATACCTACCTTTATTTTAAAAAAATTATTACGAAAATCTAAATTTAAGATTTAAACCCAAGTGTAAAACAAATCTAAATTATCTTTTGAATCGGAAAACACATTTTTGGTTGGTACAAACCAAGGTTTATTCATGTCATTCATATACCTTTATTTATTTTCGGTGGTAATTAAACAATAATCTAAATTTCAAACATTCCAACAGTTTAAAAAAAAAATTGACCCTCGACTACAAGGGAAAAATTAACTATATCCTTATAAATTTAACGAGCTCCACTCAAAACAGTATTTTGACTGTTATGCAGTATCATTGATTTCAGTATAGCAACTAAATATCACTCTATGACCTGTATCCTATAACTTCCAAGCTACAGAATTGCAAATACTACTGCAGAAATAATTGTGACGAGTGTAAAATCTGCCAAAATCTAAATTATACTTTTTGCATTAACGAATTCTTTATTCATAGTTATTTTGTCTCCCCTACCTAACTCTATCCTGTACTATTGGGGTAGGCCATCACTGTATTATGTGATGTTTATTTTTTACAATAATTTCGTTATTAACTTTAACATTTTAATTTTAATGCCAACTCGTCGTCGCTCGGTCAATTCTGGTGCCATAGTTAACATTTTTAAAATGGACATAAATTTCTCTGTCTAATTCTGGCGTTGAAAATAGATTTTGAAATGGTCTGCTTTATATTATAAGTGTAAAAGTACATACAAATAAGTACTTCACATTGGCCAGTTTTCGCTTCAGTTGCGTCACTAATATTAATAGAATGATATGTTGTCTCTGTCTTACAGTGCACGGTATAGCAAACTTGCGAAATCGCAAAATTGTATAATAACCATTGATTTAAATACAACAGATCATTTCATTTGATATGACAACAGCTGTAAAAAAAGAAAGTGCAAAGGGATATCACAATATTATATTACTACAATGTTCTATTGTAAAGTTTAGATTACTTAGAAAACGCCGTGATCTACGCCAGGGATTAAAATTCAATACCCTATTAGTATTTTAATCGTGATCATCGTTTTCAACATCAGAGAGTACATAAATTGGAAAGCAAAAATTTAAAATCAGTGAAGTTTGATTTTTAGGATTTTTGGAAAAAAACTTTATAACTTTTACGTAGGTATTTATTATGTTCATTTGTTTTCTAAGATTTTTTGAAGTTGACAATTTAAATTTATTTTACCTGTTATAAGTGAATACGATAAATGCAAATAAACCAGACTGCAAATTCGTGTGCAAATTCTAATTTTATTACTCGAAAATAATATCTTACCTATATAGAGATAACTTTTTGATCAACTGCTCTATTAATATTAGTTCCCGTGCATAACAAAAGTAATTTTATCAATATGTTTTAATACGTGCTCTAAAATTCAATATCACGTGACGTGAAATTGAAAATTTCCACGCCAAAATAAAATTACAACTTTATAATATTAAGAAGTAGAAAAAATATAAATTATGATAAAATCTTACAAGTTTCGTTAAAAGAATAATATGCTTGAGGTAAATGTTTAACCTCAAGTTCATCACATTCATTAGTTTGAAAACCTACAACAAGCTTATGTCATTCGATTTTTCTTATCCAATTACATTAGATCACAACCCACGTTTAAGTTTTTTTTTTTTTTTTAAATGTCCCTTACCTTATAATAGCATCTTAGGTACATAACAATATATTTGAATATATTTTTGAAATAAACTAATACCGTGTACGAACACTACTATACACAACATTATACAAACTCCTATCAATTTTAATGTTCCCACGTACATTTTTTTTGAAGTTAAACACACTCATTATAACATCGAAACGATCGTCAATTTATCGGAAACAGTATTTCACAACCAGTGAATATTCGTTAAAATACTTAAATCAATTTTGTTCTTTGGTGGTCCACGTTACGTTTGGCCCGTATACATAATACATACCCACACCAATCCCCTTATCATTTAATATTGTGTTTGGTAAAATATTATAATTGAGTATTCAATAATACCTATATTGTTGTATTATTGTCATACGTGTATATAGGTAGGTTTCATGTAATTGATCTTTAACTGATGGTTAACTAAAAAAATAATATAATGACTTGAAAACGGTGTCATCGGTACCGTGGGACAAACGGTTAACAATAGAGAATCTAATTAATATAATGATATTATGTACCATCGGAAATTATAAATTAAAATATTGTGAATTCATTATAATATAATAATCAGTGGACCGTATACAAACGATGCGATGACTTGCAATACTATTATTTTGCATTAACTTTTTTCAATTTCTTGGTATAGCCGGTACGCGGTGAAATTGAAATTATAATTGATTGAAACTTGCTCTACACTGGCCCGTATAGATAAGGTTACAGATATAGGTATACACCTATTATTATCCGTGTGGCTATAAAATACGGAAATTTCGGTTATTAACCGTGGCTCAATAGTTACCGGAACGTTTTAAACAGATATTAATATACTAATTATAGTAAACTTAGTCCGCAATTAAGAAGGGTGACGAAATATGATTGTGATTGGTCAAATTTTTAATAGTCTCGGAAAAGAAATTTGAAATCAGACAACAAAACACACAGCGAGGTCCTTTGTATCGAAAACTAAACTACGAGATTGATTTTAGGAGATATAATGAATATGATTAGTTATAATTAATATAAGCTCATTAATAATATACGTATAATAAAATATCGTGCCAAATAATTCGTTAATTAATTAAATATTTAATTAACGACCAATAGTATTCTTCACATAAATTAACGAATGACTTAGGTAATTATTCGTTATTATTATGCTGATTTAGAACAGCCTATTATTGGTATAATAATTGTTTGTACGCGGTTAATTTGTATTAATTAATTTTAATGATCCGTGATATTCAAATTTAAAATGATTTCGTAGCAGGTTCCTACCCATATATTATGTACATAAAAAACGTATAAGGAAAACTCAATATGAATCGCAACGGTTTAATATATTAATACGTGCCAACACTTTTTTAGATTTTACGCACAGCCGGAAATTTATTTATTTATTTTTCATCTGCAAACAACTTATCTAATAGAAATCTGCCTCCAAACGAAAGCTTTACAAGGACATTTACGTTGTTTAATTGCCTTTGTAAATAAATTAGAAAAACTGGTAGTTTTTTGCTGATTTCTATGTTGCCATAGCAACGAGGGAAAAAAAACCTTCTCGTCTAACTGATAGTCTTCTTATAAGACGAGTTGCCGTGTACAACAACGGTGAACTGAGATAGAGACGGGTTGAAAACGGGAAAACGCATTTCTCCCCCACCCCCTTCGTTAGTTATAAACTGTTCGCGGGCAAAACCGCGCGGGACATGCAGCTTTAGTATTACACTAATATAATATAATATACGGGCGGTTTGGTAGAGCGAAAGAGAAAAACAATACCGAGAAACAGAATTATTATAGCGCGCGTTTCCGGTGTTGAACTTTGGAGGAGCAGCCGAAAATAATTTTTCGTGGTGGCGCCTAGCCGTCGCGGCACAACGACCGCGCTGAAAACCCGTCGTCGGCTGTAATTATCGCCGCTGCGTGTACGTGATGCCAGTTATAAAAAGGTCACAGACAGGAAACGGTACCGGCTAGTAGGTATACTTGTTATTATTATTATGATTATTACACGAACGTATATGTAAATAATATCGTAAAACAAATGATGAATATTCTCATTTCGAGTATACCTACCCATACAATATTATAATATAGGCGACGACACTGCGGCACTGCAGTCGTCGTCGCATCACTGCCGTTTAGCTCGACAAAACGCCCCTGTAACCGAACCATTGTAGACAATGAAGTCCCGTCGAGCGCCTAAAATAACGACTCATAACGACTACAGCGATAAAAAAAACATAAATATTATTATTATTTTGTAATCGTATGGCGGATACCGGTACCTACGAGTGTTATACGTAACACCAACGAAATATTGTGGACGCTAAAAAAGTAGGATGCATAGATTTATTCAGTTCGTGTCTGAACGAAGTTTGGTCAAACTAATTGTTTTGAAATACCGTCGAAATTTGTTCTTAAAAATGCTTATAAAAAAAAAACTACTACTTATTACGTTCAACTTTTCGTTATTTTTACCACTACGTATAACTTATGATAAACCTCTTTTACAATTCTCAAGCATTTTTGCTCGGCCAAAACAATTTTACTATCCAAATAAAACCAAATTAACATTAAAAAAACTCATAAATGTCAAATGCCTAAAGATTGTTCAGAAACCGTCAGAATGATTTGAAAATTACCAAGACTAGTAAAATCTAGAAAAAGTGAAAATTAGTGAAAATTTTCAGATCTATTATAACAAATTAAAACATCGAAAATAATCAAACTTTCATTGCAGTAATTTTGCCCACGTTTTTTCCAAACTATTAAGAAAACTGCGAGGAAAATCAAAAAACTTACCTTGTAGTGCATCAAAAAAAAAATTAATTAACTTTTAGAAAAAATATTACGCTTGAAAAATCATAGCGAAATTTCTGATAGAAAAGTTGTTAGCAAAAATAACAAAAATGAAATCAAAAACACACATCGATGCATTATATTAAAATAAATACATTCCTCGTTGCACTCAAAATCTAAAAATAACTGGCACTCTTGTTTGACTTAACACCTTTAATAAACGCGTCTCGTCGATAATGTATTAGTATCGGATATACGTGGTCGAAATAATGGACCGCAAGCGTAGTATTAATACTAGGTTTTATTCTCATTTTGCTCGAGTCTTATCATCTTCGTGGGGTCACGAGTGATGTCAAAGCTTCTATATAAGTATCCGTCGGTAGATTTCCACAGTAATATTTACGACGCCGTTTGGACGCCGAAATAACAATATTTCGAGACGGTATACTGTATACACAAACTTTGTAGCGTGGATAAGTCGCTATTGTAGTTGACAAGTGGCGTTGTTCATAGTATAATTTAAAGGAATATAAAGTACTTAAGTAATGCAGGTTTGTAGGTTCTGCGTCGCAGCAAAACGCCCCATGAATTTGGCATCTTTTTATTTTTTGAATTACATTTTTATCAGTTTTTATATTTTATATTTTTCAGATTTTAAATTTCATAGTTGTATTGTTTAAAACATAATAATTTTAGTAAAAATGTTTCTAAATAAAATAATTAAATTTAAAAAAAACTAATGAAAATATCGAAAAATAAAAAGAGGCCAAATTCGTGCTTGTTCATTTAATGTTTTGCTGCACCACAGAACCTACAAATCTACTAACCTAATTTCGTTTAAGTATTATACTAGGGACAAAAGCTTCGCACTTGCGGTAGACCAAGAAAAATGTAATTGACGAGGATCTAAGAATGTTGAGAATAGGATGAAGATATGGTTCAAAACACGGATGGATGATGTGAGGTGATGTTAGCAATAAAAACTCTCAGAAAGTTTCCAAGGCCAAAAAAAGTCATACTAATCACTGAAAGCAACAGAAAAATCACTGTGAACAAAAAAGCGATTTAGATAGTGGAGCTCGGTCAATTGCAGGTTATGAGTTAAGCTGATATTATATTATGTAATTATTATTTATTGGTGTCCGTACAACAAAGGAACCCGGAAATCAACAAAATAAAAATACGAAAATGTTTAAAATTCAAATTTGAGCCAATAAAAATGCTTACATAAAAAATGTACAACTAATTAAAAAAATTTGAGAAAACCTATCAAATATCACAATATTTGTAAACAGTTGATAGGATATATTTAAAATTCCTAAAGTACGTAGTTATATTTGGTAGCTATTTTCAAATATTGGCTTGTATGGATTTATACTTAATACCTGCTCTTCATATTATATCAATCAATAACAATAGTGTTACGAACAATATATATATCTCCTGGTCAACTAAGTCAACAGCTGTAACGCAACGGGGAAACTCGTGTTTAGAAACTTAAACTGTAAATTGTTCGTTTATTTTATATAAGAAAAAAAATTGTGACTCGATAGTACTCTTGGAAATATTTCCCTATTAAAAGTCTGGTATTTATGTTTTTGAACTATAATTTCCACCTATCTAACCTATTCCAACCCATAAACGCCACGTTTTACGTTCCGAGTGACATATTTTTACCGTGTTGTCCGGTATAGTTATAGACCGAGACAGTAACCACAAGTACACCTTCCTCTCTAGCAGATGGAAAAATTGTTTTAAAAAAAAAAACAACCGCACGTCATATACTAAAACCGATACCTAATATACATTCTTGGCTCCGCTCGGAATATCTAAAACGCTCATTTAGATTTATTTCTCTGCGAATCTCGTAATATAATAATAAATCACCGTTCGTACAACACACTGCGGCTACAAAACGGGCGGGAGGAACGTATAGCTATAATTAATGGTTCGATAATTAGGTTTCATTAACGGGGTTCGATCGACGATCGGTGACCGCCTCCGGCGGTGGTCCGCAGACGACCTGCAGCAGCAGCAGACGGCAGCAGTAGCAGAGGCAGCAATAGCTGCTGTGCGTTGTTTTTTTTTTTTTTTCTAATTAAAATCCTTCGTGGATCAAAGTGAATTTATAATTATATTATATTATATTATATTATAATATTAGGTATATTATTCACATACCTGTATATACAGTGCGTTTCAATAAAACGGTAACGCGAAATATTTCGACCGGAAATGGGATTTGTTTAAATGAACGTCACCGGGGGCACGTTTCGAGACTGTTTTCAAAATGCGGTGCGTGCATGTTCAATGAAACTAGTATTTTCCTAAATTAAAAAACCTGTTTTAATAACAATTAAAAACATTATCTGACCCGAGTAATCGTATTAGATTGTAATCGAAGCTAAGAATGTATTGGTTTTATATCGAGAAATTATAGAATTATTAATTCAAAGCCATAAAGTATATTAAAATAATAAAAGTAACTACTTGCTTTTGTCTAAACCATCTTCAAGTCACCTTTATCATTTTATATACTCTTTGGCTATGTATTTATAATTTTATAATTTCTCAATACATTAATCAAGTATAAAGTTTTCCATTATTATGCATTGGTTTTACTATGACGTATTTTTGTTTGGTGTGCCTGTAAACAACTATTCTACCAGAAATATTATTCCAATCAAAAACATTATAGGAACTCTTTTGTAGCATTTTTTATTTACCTAACTGATGCATTAAGGAAGTCATTTTTTTGATTTAACTTGTATTATTCTCAGCACATAGGAAAAGCTTACCATTTATTGTACCTATAATTTTTGTTAATTTCTGGGTTACGTTGTCAACAAGGTAAAAATTTAACTAATTATACTATAGTACTATACTCAGAAGCGTTTTTCCTCCCTTTCAACTCCTAAAACAATAACACACTCGTGCCACAATTATAGGATTTCTTTCCTTTTTAACAACCATCTGAGTTACAGACATCCAAAGTTTGTTGAAAAAAATATGATTTACTTTTTTTATAAAAAATTAAAACGTATAACTTATAAAAGTAGAGAAATTTAACATGTCCTTTAAAGGTAAAGCAATTATGAATATAAATAATCATAAAACTATACACATACATAAATAACATACAATTTAAATTTTTTTAAAAATCGATAAAAAAAATTGTATCAGTCAAAATGTGCTTGAAAAATAAATATGATCGTTGTTCGAATCATAGTGTTAAAAATGTGTTTCCATTTAAGAAAATTTTAAATATTATTTAATAATAAAAGATGTACCAGGTATTTATTTTATAATTAATTTCGATAATTAGTTTGAATTTTATAAAAGTATATTATACCTACATAAAATTGAAATTCTCTGTCTGTATATTAATTGTCTGTGTCGTACAAACTTTTGCACACGTGACATTTAATTAAAAACAAGAAAAAAACCGCCGTCTAGTTTTATTTCGAAATTCAACTACTAAAGGGTGATTGACACAGGGTTTTCGGTATTTTTGGAACGAAAATTGATTTTTTCGTTAATTTATTGCTTACCTTGGCAACACGAACGGGAAAACTACAGTAGTTACTAATATTTAGTTTAGCCGTCGCGGAAAAGGGAATACCCTTTTTAAAAGATAAACAACCAATAAAAATTAGCTGTTATAGGATTGAAACGGAAAGATACTTAGAATTGAATTTCTTTTATTGATTTTAGTTTTTGAAAAGAATGAGCCCCGTAAATACCAGGTAATTCAGCTGTATCAATAATAACAATCTTCTTTTTCTCCTTCGCTTTCATCCCAACTAATTGGAGCCGGTCACCCACATAAATAATATCGTCGTAAACGGTTTTTTCCTCTTTATTTAACTACGGTTTTTTTTTTTTTTTTTTATTTAAACTTTATTTTTTAATTACCGTCATTGTGCCCCGGCCCAGAGTACGGGATCAGTAGGAGAACAACAATCGTCGTAGGCATATAATATACTCTATTGTTGTACAATAATTTCACATCAGTCAGGTTCGTCGTTCGTTCGTACGCGTGTGCGCGCGAGATATTTAAATACAATAGGGATTCATTATTTCACGGCGGAGATCGTGGTGACGGTGGGGGATGCTGGTGGGATGAAGGAGAATTTGCCTCCTCGAAGATTTTGAACGTACTACCGCGGTGTATCTATTATATTAATATATCGCTTACCATGTATTATAATATAATACGGTTTTTGATTCTGAGCGAAGCGAGTTGGATATTGGTTTTACTATGATGTTTTATTATTTGTTGCGTCTGCAAACAACAATCCTACCAAATATATAATCCCAATAAAAAAAGCTTTGTAGGAACATTTTTGTAGAATTTACGATCTAGTTGGTGCGTCGGAGACGTTGTACTTTGATTTTCCTAGTAATTTTTTTCAATACGTGGGAAAAACTGCCCAATTCTTGTCGATTTCTCGGTTAACTCGGAACCTTGGTTACCTAAAATACAAATAATAATACTCCGCTCAGAGTCGTTTATCGTTAGCGACGGTTTATCGTTGCTGCGCAAATTAAATTATTACGCACATTCTTCCTTTCGACCTTCCTCCTAAAAGAGCAGCAATACATCGGTAGTTTTTTTACACCTCTGCGCGCTCGCGTCAAAGCTCAAATCACATTTACCGCGGGCCTTGCAACAGCAGCCGCATCAACATCACCGTTGCAGTTGACGTCGACACACGCGCGGTAACGGTACACAAAAAAAAAAGAAATAAAAAATTTAAAACGATTAAAAAAAAAATACACACACACATACACAGTGCAGGGAGGTATACCGGCAGCTCGTGTATACTGCGGCTTATTATTTATGCGCGTGCCCGTGTATTATTTTAAAACGAACGAGTGTATAAAGGTATACACGCGTTCACGTCGTCCGGGACGCAATAAAGCTCGTGAGAATATATCGTTTTACCGACTATAATATTAAACAGATAGAATATTATACCTACGTTATAGTACTGCCATTAAATACGCGTACTCACGCGGTCACGTCACTCGATTGTCGCGACATGACGTCGAGCTACCGCGGGTTTTTTTTTTTTTTCTCTCGTTGTCGGGGCCCGCGTTTCAAAGTTTCGACGACAGTTTACATTTGTTCTCCGATCGGCCGGGTATTCCGTGATAACAGACGATCGCGGTGTAGGTACATAATATCATCGTATACATAATATACTGTAAAGCCCGATGCTGCTGCTGCTGCTGCTGCTCGGTTATAGATTCTGATCTATTATATTATAATATTATGTGTGTGTGTGTGTGTGTGTGTGTGTAGGGACTCGGCGGGGAAAGTTTATTGGCCTCGCGCGCACGCAACAACGACGACGACGACGACGACGGCGGCGGCGGCCAAGAGACGTGACGTTTATTGTGTTTTTATTTTTATTTGTGTTTTTTTACTGCGGAAAATTCTCTTGTTTATACATTGTCTCGGCCGTATATTATGGTCCGTAGATACATACCTATACAATATACCTACTATATTATGTTTGCCGCCCCGCAAAGCGAATTTAACAAGCGAAAATCCGAAATTTCTCCGCAACGAAATTCTATTTCTTCTACTTCTCTGCACGAGACGTATATTATTAAACACTATAAGGATTTTCGCCTCCAACAACACCGTTTCAGATCCTTTCTTTCCGATCCTGGACAATATTTTTCCCATCGCGCATTCCTAATTGTTTTCAATCCTTTTCAGACCTGCACATCCAACCACATTTTTCTGGGCGTCCCACGAGGTTTCTTCGCCACTGAAAATCTTCAATTCATAGCCGTTTTAATGGAAATTTAATCTTTTCCGCGCATTACGTGTCTAAGCCATTGTCACCTTTGACCTTTTGTAAAGCATGTTACTGCAGCCATTCCTCTTATTTTGATTTTTGCGTTCCGGAACTGTGAGCAGGGCACAAATCGCTCGTCAGATTTTCTTTTCAAAAACTTTGAGCGTGTAAATATCTGATATAACTGGCATTTATGAATGTATATGCTTCGCACCCATAATTAACTACGTTAATTACTTTAGACGCATACAGTCAGTTCTTAGTGTTTTTTTTTTTTTAGACGCTTTATCTAGGCTATACGTACATTTATATATGGCCAGATATCGAGCCCGATCGTACTTAGGACAGCATCGATATATTGAAATTCGTTTGCTATTTTTAATGTCCAATCTTCCGTATCGGGTTCGGCCAGTATTCAATAGCATCCACGATTTCGGTCTTCTTCGCGTTATTCGTTTCCAGCGATATTGCCCGCAGCTATTTGATCGTTCTCTTCCGACAAGGAAATGATGATGTTTGTGGTGTGTGAATAATACGCTATTGTATCCGGTCCGAGACCGGTCCCGTATACCGACGTTTCTTTGGATTTCGATGTATAGTAATTTGTTTTTTTATTTTTTTTTTTTTTTTTTATTTATTATTATTATTATTATTATTATTTCTATTAACTAGTATCGGATGCCTACGCACGTCGGTCGTATATATTATGTATAGGTACTTGTAGATACCATCGCGCGGGTTTCCGTACGCGTATACATACCTATAATATACACATAATAATAATTCGTATAGCTGTTTCCGTCGTCGATAATGTTATTATAATATAATAATAATAATACTATCTCTTCCGTTCCTGTACGACTGCGACCACGAGAATATGATTACTATCGGTCATTACAACTCGGAATCGAACCCTCTCGCACCACCGCCGACGCGACGCGACGACAATACCGGTTACCCAATAAAAACTCCTCTCTGTCGGCGGACGACGGCGAGATGCGCGCGCGTTTTAATACAAAGCTGCTGTTGCGCCGGCGTGATCCAATACACACGCCGAACGGACCCGGGCGCTCCGGTTTATCGCCTACCCCGTCCTGAAATTATTCGATCGCGCGCACGGCCCTGCGTTACAACACGGCTGGGCATTGACGAGTGAACAGTTTGAAAAGTCAAGTTGATTGATGAACATTTTAACTTGGTAAACTGTCAACTCGGAGAATACGAAATAATTCGCTTTTAATTAACCAGAGTTGATTTTAAATAAATATATTCTATTGTTACACTGTTATCGATATATTATGAACATTTTCCAATACGAATTTTTATGAATGCCTGTTATTTGTTTACTGTTGTCACCGGTTGGGGATTGTGGGTAGATTAATAGGTCATTATAGTAGGTATAATGGACCATGTGTACACGTTTCTTTTAATTGACCTCACTTGAGGCAAAAAGTTAATTTTTTCTTTTGGTTGACTACTAACTCGGTTGAATTGATAGATTATTTTGAATAAGCTTTTATTTCTAAACTTTTGAAATTGAAATTTAACTTAAATTTACTGAGTTGAAAATAATCATTAACTTGACCAGCCTTGTATTATAATATATGAGCAGACTCGACAAGCGGTGACGGTAACAATAATTGGCGATAATACGGGCGGATCCAGTCGCAAGAGCGCCCATAGGGTAATTTTTAGACGGGGGACAAAACGAAACTAGATTCCAAAACTTATTTATAGAGCATATGATTACTAGGTTGGCATTTCTTGAAAAGAAACGAAGAAGAAAAGGTACGTAATTATGTAAACATTAGCTTTAAAAAAAACTATTAAGTGCTACCTGAAATCAAGACATTTTAATATTCTACTGATTATAGTTTATATTATACATTTGAGTAAACGTCAGATTATTTATTTTTAAATCAATAACACTTTACAAATATCAATTAACAATTAATACCATTGTATAAGAATCATAATATAAAATACCTATTTTACATTTATTTTGATGGATTTAAAGCATATATTTTTTTTGATATTTTACTATTTTCTAAGGGAGCAAACGTCCCCCTATTGCCCCTCTCCCAATGGGCGCCCACGAATCCGAGAACGGCAAACCGAGTTACGAGTCTACGTCTGCTCATAACCGTTTTGATGGAGATTTCGTCTTTCCCGCGCATTACACGTCCGAGCCATCGTCACGTTTGATCCCGTATGAAGCTTGCAATAGCGGCCATTTCTCCTTCGCATTCCAGAACTGTCGACCTCAAATTCTCTTTTCAAAAGTTCTGAATCGGTTATATCTGACATGATGACGTCCATGTCTCGCATCCACATAGTTGTCGTGGTCCTCGTTTTCGACGCATACAATATTTAACGGCAAACGTTCTTCAATACCAGAGTAATTCAACGGGTCCATATTGACAAAATTGTAACTAAAACTAAAGTCCAACATTTCAAATCGGATATTACATGTTTTATATTCTGTGAAAAACGAGGAATCTATTGGTTTTACCATAGTGTGTTTTTTTTTTTTATTTAATTTATTTTTTGTGTCTGCAAGCAATATCTACCAGAAATCTTGGTCCAATCTAAACTTTTTAGGCATTTCATTTCCCTGTAGCATATTTGATCTAGTTGATGCACTGAGGGCGTCCTTTTCCTTGTAGTTAAAAAAAGTGGGAAAAATTAGAAATTTATCGACAAGGGGGAAAAATGACTAATACTATAATAAATAACTAATATACGACTCTGCTCAGAATGTTTATGATTAGCAATTATTTATGATTTTGCACAGTATATAAATCAAATCACAATCCTCGTCAGTATTATCAGTCTCTCTCTTCTTTTTTTTTGGCAGTGCGCATTTAATACTACGTATTACAATTATTATTAAAAATTAAACGATTAAGTTATGATTATTTTTATTTTATTTCATGTAAGTGATTTCTGATTAGTTTTACCGTGGTAACGACCCCGGTCGAATTTCAACCATTCAAACGTATCAAACGTTTGCCTTTCGCGAATTTACTCATAATGATACATTCTTACGAGTAGCACATAGACTGCTCCGTGCCTTGTCTTAGGTGACCTAGTACCAACATTAGTAAAGATAGCCAATACCTAGGCAATGGACACATCATGTACATACGATAGGACCTAAACTGTATGCTATCTTTTTCTAACAATGTTGTTATCTTTGTTGTTAAACATCTCTCTCTCTCTCTCTCTCTCTCTCTCTCGTTATTAATGAGTGTAGATGAACTCAGGTTGTATCAAAGTCGGTTCCGGACATCTCGCTCTTTCTCTCTTTTTCTCACTCTCTCTTATTCTCAGAAATCAGTCCATTTCTTTATGGTTCTAAGGGTTAGGTAACCACATAATTTCAGATAATACTATGTAGAACCGTAGATATTATTAATATGTTATTATTTGTGTGTGGGTACACAACGCGATAATATTATTGAGTACCTTGTACCTACATAATATACTGTGAGCACAAGGCGTGTATAAAACATATTATGTACTTACCCCACGACGATAATCTAGGTCATGCGCAGACTTTGCGGTTTGACGTCATTAAAATGTTTAATATAAATCGGTAATGTACACTATTGGTTCCGTTCACGAGTATCGTATAAAAGTGTTTTGGCGCCAGTCTTTATGGTTTGTACTGTACGAGTACAATATTCTAGTGAATGCGATCTCAACACGCCTCTCGGAAACGCGTCAAAAAACAGTCGGGCTTTCATACTATTCATAATGTAGGTACATATACCTACATATACGTAGGTACGCGTATAAATTATCCGAATCCTCCTTGTGTGGCTTCAAATTTTTTTTTTTTTTTTTTTTTTT